>KZ807513.1:75971-92866 GCA_000696205.2 Oncopeltus fasciatus | reverse complement strand
ATCCGGGCCTCGCGTGCTATATAGAAGCCTATATAGAAGCACGCGAGGCCCGGATAGCAAGAGATCCAGGTTCGATTCCTGGCGAGGACAGATAGATTTTTTTATTCTGTTCCCTCTCATGAATTAATAACTGTAATAAACTGTAGCGTGAAATTACTTTGCAATCATGAAGTTAATGAGGCTTTGAAAATTTTTAAATGAGGTAAAGGCACAAATTCCCTTCAGTAGTTTTTGAAATAATGAAACCAAATTGAGTATTTAAGCCTATTTTTGCAGACTGTTATATAATTTCGATGCTGACAAACAAAAGTCAACTAGAGGAGGCTTTGAAGGATAGCCAAATCGAATATTAGTATTTTTAAAAGGCGAGTTTTTTTGTTGTTTTTTTTTACCGTAGATATTATTATTAGATTATTTTAGTTGGGGTTTGGTCTACTATGAGGTAGTCATGAAAATGTGAACCCTATGTTTAGTCCCTATGACAAGACGTCCTCTCTCGTCTTCATGATAGCCCTGAAGGTGGCTTACAATGTAAGCCGAAACGTTGGCAGATAACCTTTTTAAAAAATACATTTTTTTTAATTTGTATTTTTTTTTTGATCTACCTTGACCGAACCCTAACTAAAATAATCTAAAATTAGTATTTTAAGTGTGATTAAAAAAATGTATAAAGCATTGTAGGTTATTGTAGAGGAAACTACGGAAAATTAGTTATTAAAATAGGAATGAAGCAAAAAATTTGTAAATCGATAATTATGCTTTTCTTCTCTTTATTTTTTTTAACTGCATATAACCAAATAGGCCATAGAGGCTGAAGCTGTATAGGGTTACCTAGTCAATTTTAAATATACAGGGCACTGAAGGGGCTTTTATTTTTTTATTAAAAAAAAAAAAGAAAAAAAAAAAAAAAGAAAAAAAAGGCGTAAAATGACATTTCTCATTTTATTGTTATTAAAAAAAAAAAAGAAAAAAAAAAAAACGGCTAGAGCAGGACTTGAGCTGCAGCACTAGGCTTGGAGGTCCCAGACACAGCCCGTCGGCTAATTTGTTGCCTCCGTCAGTAACTCCTCACTATGTACATTTATAAAACATGGGAATATGTGCCTTAGGTAACACAGCTTATGGACTTTCACAACTTTCGAATTCTGACTGATCTCTTATTATTTCTGCTAGATCATGCAGAACCTTCGTAGCGGACACCCATAACGTCCGAATCCTGAGCCAATTGCCTACCGCATGATGCTCCATCCGATAAAGCGCTCCCTGGAAGCAGACTACCTTTGTAGCGGGGTGTGGGATGGAGGAGCAAACACAATTCAATATTCAGCACCACTTGAGTGCATTCTGGGTCTCCATTAAGGCTCTCTCCTCGCGTACTCCTGTATACGGCACTCATGGGCATTCCCGCTCGGAGACTCCTGCATAATTCCCATGCTATGCATATTCCCCTAAAATTCTTCAATATTCTCATAAATGAAAAGAAAAAATATTCTATTCAATGCTAAATAAAAAATGTTTCCTTCTGAGCTTGGGAACCCGCAGTGCCATCCAGTGCCAGGATAGCGAGACCCAAACGGATCCCCTGAACTATCCTGGCGACCAGGGCGACCTTTTATTTATAAATAAAAACTTGTCCTGAGCCAAGGATGTTTGGAATGGGATGGCAACCTGTAGATAGCCCTTCCCTCCATGACCCCAAGTGGTTGAAACGGATTCTAACAAAAAAATAAAATAAAATAATCTCGTGAAAAGTATTGAAGTTGAAGTTCCAATCAAATTAATAATGCATAAGGGCACAGAAGAGTTTATAAAAATCACTCTAAAACCACTCTTTTTTTTCAAATTCTTTTACAATTACATGAATTTCATGTAATAAAAAAAAAGAAATTATATAATTGAAAAATTATTCTTGGACGCTTATAGATCCCCCATCATACTTTTTTAGAATCTGCTTATATACGCAAAATATATTAACCTCTTGTATGATGCTTTTGATTTCGCTGAGCTCTGAATGTTGGTTTTCTGGTTGCTGGTTTTCCTTCAATGTAACAAAATTGATAAATGCATTGAAATACATGCAGGCGTAGATGTATTGGTACTATGAAGAGTGCCTATCAGGAGACGGTGTTCGAGGGCTAAATTACCTGGAAAATGATTGCACCTTCATACTGCACTCCAAACAATACTGAATATATAATAGAGGACATTTTTTATTAGTATTAATTAACTCATCTGGTGTTTGTCAAAAACTGCCTGGTTACCTCTATGTCAGGTTACCCTGTACAAATGGAGGTATTTCACTTCGCAATGTATGGATGAAGTATTACCGTAAACGCATCGTCAACCAATAAAGCGTTATTATTAGTAAATCAACAAAGCTATTGTGCATATCTGCGATGTTTGTTTGTCTGTGTAAAGTTTTAAATTTATAATCAACATGGAAGAACTCGTAAAACACTCATTGTATTATTGTTTTAATAATAATAATTATCTTAAACTGTGGTATATCATAAACAAAACTGTACAAGGAAGAAATATATTTAAATGGGTTTCTAGACGAAATTCTATTGGATGACGATAAAGTCATCGACTCTATAATGAACTTTGTAAAAGAAGGCAGGCTATTAAATCTTATCTAGATGCATTTCAGTATACTTCTTTTCCATTTATATCATTTTTTTTTCTTATAAATTTCATAGTTTTCAAGTACAAAGAAATTACTATGTCCATTCACATAATAACTATTTGCATTAACAATTCATTATACCTCACCATGACCTATTGCTGAGAAATTCTTCTTCTTGAAAATATTTTCTTCTCCCTTCGCGCTTCTAAAAATATCTCCCTGGCGTTAATGACCAAAGGTTGACACGCCATTAAAAAAATAAAAAAAATGAAAATAAAAATAAGATCTAGATTAGTAACATGATTATCACTTGATTTGCTCATGACAAATGCTTTTAGAAATTTATGACCCTCAGTAGTGGAAATACCTTCTTTCTGAGAATTCCGTAGATTCTTCTTATAAAATTTAGTGTAGCTACTGTAAATCTTCGAAAGTTAACAGAACTGATGTAATTCCCTATCTGTACTATTTCCTCCAATGAAGGCGAGAATGCCCAACACAAGACTATTGTAATAGTTAGTGTCAAGTATTGGTCAGAAGTAATCCAGGAAGATAAGGTTATCGAAGTGGCCAAATAAACGTGTTATAAGTAGGATTTCACTTAATAGTAAGCATTCTTCTGTTACAAATAAAGTTATCATGGAAGGAGTTATTTATTACGTGACCTGTTCCCCTAACACATCCTTAGCTGAACGTCAGGCAAAATCGAGGAGCTAGGTTATCGGGCAATCTTGCAATATACTCGGTCTAATCATCTGAAAAAAATTTATTGGTTGCGAATCCTCGCAAAAGGCTATTCCACAGAGGATAGATCCCCAGCTCTCACATTGTAAGAAACACCAACCCAACGTCAAGACGAACGAATAGTAGAAGTAATTATGTGGTGAAATTTCTGCCACTACGACATTTAAAAAAATTGAAGGAATCCAGCAACTATCGCAATAGTCTAAGCCTATCAATACCCAACGAATACAATCCTTTCAACCCATAATTCTAAGAATAATTGCAAATTATGTCTCCAACTCTACCCTCCAAAAAGATTTTAATATCCCTTCCAAAGTTTCGTCTCCACACATTTCAACCTCTTCCATAGTCAACTTCAATTTCCTTCCAAACCATATGCCGAAACCCTGTCGTCGGACTCTAATCCCTACAATCCACCCCGACCACTAAAACAAAGCAGGCCGCTTCATGCCTAAATTAACTGGAAGAAGGGTTGATGTACCCTTTCTCTATGTGAAGGGATTTTATTATCTATTATTTGCATAGCGGTAGCTAAATTCTTGGTATCCTCATCCTATAGTACCATTCCGAGCTAAGGTATTTTAGCCATAAATCGTCATGTGCCCCATAAGACAAGTAGGAACTATTGCTTACAATCGTCAAAGGCTAAGGAAGGCCCTCTCCTCCCTCCTTCCATTTCTTTATACAGAAAGAAGCTCTATTCGTTGATTTTGTTCTGTATCGGGCATTCGCTGTTATTCAGGAGTAGTCTCCAAACCTTTCAAACAGGGACTTATGTTTTCCAACCTCTTGGAATTCGCCTCGGTGGACCTTAACTTAAGGTAACAATAATTCCACCAGACTAGGTATACAGCTATATATCGATATCAGCCGGCGTACCAAGAGACATTCGTGCTGCTATCTGTTGTGAGAATGGCACAGAATCAATATCCTGGACGCTCTGAGGAGCAATTTGCTTAAGCAATCCGTCTCGATAGGCTTTTACTTTATTCCCTAATGACACACTATGTCTGCCTCCGCCAGAGATTGATTGCGCCGAAACCGGGAGATTGGGCCATTATACCCCAAGATAAGTAATGGATTGACATTAAGTTGCAGGGAGGTCTTAGAAAAAAAAGGACATTTTTGGCTGGAAACGATTGAAGGAATGTGATATATCAACTTCCAAGATCTAGGAGACTAAGCGTTCCAAAGAAATAAATGGTGATTTAATAGTGGCTCAACGCTAATTTTATCTTTTATTTAGTTTAACTTGAATAATGGATTTCACCCACACTTTAATCAACTATTGCAAACAACTTTTCATTTCAAAAGGTTACGGTGTAAGGAACAAATTGTATATGATACAATATGCCGAAAATTAGTTTATTTCTTTTAATTGACAAATCTTTATTTATTACTTTATTTTGTTATGCAACATCTTGTGATTTGATAAGTTAGAGAAATATACAATAAAAATAAATAAATAAATATTATTAAAAAAATAATATCAATAAATAAATACGTGAACATCATTGTGCAGTGATAAAAAAAAATGAAATAAGTTTAGGCATTAATGAAGCGAGTCCATCTCTGTTTTAGTCACCGGGAGGATTATAAGGATTGGAGTCCGACGACAGGGAATGGGAATATGGATTGAGATGAAATTGGAGTTTACTATGGAAGAGCTTGAAGCGGTGCAGATAAGATCTTGGACGAAAGAAATATTAAAGTCGTTACGAAGGATAGATAAAAATTAGTTTTAATAACATTAAATCACGCTAATACCACTAATACAATACTTTGAGATAAAATGTCTAAAAGGTCTTGATGGAGTGACTAAAATATAGATATTCCTTTACCTTTGAGCAATACCTGCCATTGCTAGTCAGGATAAGGGAGGGTCATTGTTAAAGTTATGGCAACTCCAATTGCAGCTGTCAGGTTCAGTTAGAGATGAACTATTCAGACCTGATGAACTAATCCCAAGTTGAATTGAATGAACTATTCATTCTGGGGACTGTTGGCTATTGAGCTCGTATTTCGGAAGGTGTTCGCCTGACTAGTTGCAATAGACCAGTGAAGCTCTAGAACTGCAAATTCCCTATAAATATACAGTTCGTGAGACTGCTAACAGGTTGCGTGCCCGAGACCCTGACCTGTAGCACTCCATCCCGCTTAGGGGAAGAAAAAAAAAATAAGAAAGAAACCCATTTGCAAATTGAGACTGATTTATCGGATAAAACGACTTAAAGGTTTCACTAAATTAGAGTGCCGCTAACAATAATTGTTTGACCTTCTAAAAGAAAGGTAATAATGTAAATGTATGTTTCTTAATAACATATCGTTAAGAAAATGTATATAAATGTAAACATTTTCTTTTATTTTTCTAGCAGTGGATTTAATTGAGCGGAGGATAACTTTCTCCTCATATAAGTATGAATGTAGGCTTCGCTAGACCTCAGAAGTATTTATCATTCTCTCCCTCACTCATAAATAAAATTGTTATTTCGTAGTATTTACAATAACGAAGGCATCACAACCTAACCTTGGAGAACCTCTGATTTTATATACAAGTTTGCACTCTTAAATCAATTATAACTATGAATTATAACTATTTCTGGAGTGTCGGAGAAGCTGAGAGAATCTGTTTGGGTCTCACAATTCTGTCACTGTGGGTTCAAATCTCACCCACGGGACTTAGCCGTTACATAAAAGATTTTCCAGAGCCATGGATATTTACCAATGAATGGCAACGTGGGGATATCCCCTCCATCCCATCCATGATCACAACTGGTTGAAATATAGATTAAATAAATAAAAACCAAGCTATTTCTCTTTCTAATAAGTGCCATTAGTACACCAATGATGCGGCCATACTGAACTCAAATAATTTCCGAAAACAGAAATTCCAAAGAAGAATGAAGAATAATAATCCAGAAACTTCTACAAACATTTATATATATCAAGTAATTTATATAGTAATTAAGAACAGGTGGGATAGAGAGTGCAGTGCACACACAAAAAGACAATATCACAAGGAGTAAAATTGTAAAATTTCCAGGGATCTCTCGCCCTTCGTCGGTGAGAAGCGAAGAGAGACTAGGTATATTTCAGAGCCTACTCTCTCTTCACTCCTCCCCGACGAAGGGCGAGAGATCCCTGGAAATTTTACTTCTAGTGATTTTTTTTTTTTGTTTGTGCAATGCATTCTCTATCCCACCAGTTCTTAATTACTACATATTGCAGCATGCAGCAACGAGTGTTACATTTTCTATATGTACTTTCTATATATGCACAGGTATTTGAGCANTCACCCTATATATATATATATTTACACTGCTAGTGGAAATACTTTTTTTCATGAAAAAAAGGTACTATTTTCAATAGAAAGAGCTTTATTCATAGCCTATTTCCACTCAAAATTTTCAAGAAGATTGAAAAAATGTGTTCATTAATTGGAGTTTGTTTTTTTTACCGTAGATATTATTAATAGATTTTTTTTGTTGGGTTCGGTCAAGGTAGCTCTAAAAATACAGTTTTAAATATGTGTTTAGAAAATTTGTTATCTAAAATGGGTTTATTCTAATTATAAATTATGTCTTTGTAGATCCAATATTGTTTCTTTTGAGATATAATTTATTCATAACGTTACGTTAATAGAAAATGTCAAAACCTCATTTAAATATGCCAGGAAAGAGGTATTGACAGTCATATATATATTTCATATATGAAGCATAAGAAATAACTTCAATACTTCGTTTTAATTTGTATATGTATATTATGGTAGATTTTTTTATATTATTATAACAAAAAAGTAATTAGTTTTCCTGTCAGTTATTTTCTTTTGTAATACTTTTTCTTCACATAATACATTCTTCGTAAGAAAGATTCAAGTCAAAAATTGTCTTTAACTTGAGGCTTATAAAATTATTTAATTTTAAAGATATTTATTTTCAAAATCACTAATATGATCTTTACTTGATGTTTAATAAATTTGTTACTATCGATATTTACTGTTGGTAAACAGGCTTTTCACTAACACAGAGTCAAAAAGCTAAATAATAATAAACAAATATCTTTCTGTTGTAAATTGTTTAGTATCAAGTGATTAACTCAGAAAATTGAGAAATTCGATTAACGTTTTCATTAAACTTGAGACTCCACTCAACTTAAATGTATTGTAAAATCGAACTTAAAACTTATGGACATTGTGGTTTTGAATCAACTTCGAGATACCTACTGAAAAGTATGAATGTTTCTCTAAAGGCTAAAGTGAAATAGACAAATGTACGGGGTAAAAATAAAATGCCCAAAAGCTTAAACACACACACAACTTTACAAAGATTGTATGTATTTTGTGTGCAACGCTATAATAAAGCGTATATTGCCTTCATCCTTTTGACTTAAATAGGTCGTACGAATACTATGATTAAAAAGTAAATAAATGGTATTATGCCTTTCTCGTGTGGAAATTCTGTTGTGATGAAAGTGTTCATCATGTGGATTGCGAGGCGTATAATCCGCGTGTGGAGATTGGAAGACTGCTCGGATAACCTTCCATAGTTGTGTGGAAGGTAATAACAGTGTTAAGTGTGAGACTGAATCACACTGTAGCCTGATTGTAATGAAAGCTGGTTTAGGTTTATACCTTATACCGTGCTCCGTTTCTACATTATTTATTATAAACCTTAATTTGTTATTTATATAATCTCCGTTCATTCTTATTTACAGCAACATCTTCATTTAAAGTTATATTTGGTTCTTTATAAGATTCTATATTTATTATAATTAAATGATTTTAGTTGGAGTTCGGTCAAGGTAGAAAAAAATACAAATATAACAAAAGTGTATTTTTTAAAAAGATTATCTGCCAACGTTTCGGCTTTCATTGTAAGCCATCTTTAGGACTGCATATCATGAAGATGAGAGAGGACGCCCTGTCCCAAAGTTCACATTTCCCTTACTGAGTGTAGGAGGTTAGTGATAAACATTATCGTTTTAGAGTTAGTAACATACTAACTCTAAAACGTGACAATTCTCTCTCGTCTTCACTAACAGAGTCTCTATAAATAGATTCTAAATCAACTATTAATTTAGGAATATTTGATTTAACATCTTGTGGAGGGACTGAGAAATTAGGGCCTAGAGATAATATTTTCTGAACAGGAGGGGGGATATTTACGGAGGAGATGTTATGTACCCGATTGGGGTCACTAGTTCGATAGATAGTTACTTTGTCGTTAAGAATCTTGGCATTTTCGAATTTTCTTAACAATTGAGTCTTTTTTTTGTTATTTGTTTGTTGTAAAATGCGAGTGAGAATTTTTGTTGTTATTATAACATCTTCAACGTTGATATCCTTACAAAGAATGGACCTGAAATTATTGATTGTAATATTAAGGTTTTGATTTTGGCAATTTTTTCAGGGATGTGTAGGTTGAGGATTGATTTTTGAAATTTATATTTAATACTAAACATTTCATTATGTTTTTGGTAAGGTGTGGTAATATTTTTACAAAAGTTAGTAATGAATTTGGGAAAAACTCTTTTTTTACCTACATTTTAACAAAAATATCAGTTGCAGCTTGTTGGAGGCTAATACTATTATTGTGTTAAGGGGTTTAATAAGTGAGGGGTATTTGGTTTTAAAGTAACGAAAAAAAACCATCTACCTTTAATGGTGATGTCTTCCTGCCTGGTAATATCCGATGTAATTGTAGTTGGTGAAGTTGTGTTGTAACGTCTTTTGGTGGCAGTGCGTCAGCAGGTGAGATCTTCGAAGTCTTGTTGCGTACCTGCAGTCTGGTGAGAGACAGTCATGTCATGGAAATGTGAACTTACCATAGGGACAGGACGTCCTCTCTCGTCTTCATGATAGCCCTGAAGATGACTTACAATGTAAGCCAAAACGTTGGAAGATAATCTCTTATAAAAAATGCACTTTTGTTAAATTTGTATTTGTATTTTTTTTTGGATTTACCCTGACCGAATCCCAACTAAAATCATCTAATAAGATGATAATCTACGGTCAAAAAACTCTCCATTTGAATATATTTATTATACTTTTGCTTATATAAGCATTCTCCATAGGCATAATATCTCTAATTACTTTCAGAAAGTTTATAAAGGAGTAAAGCTACTTTACTTAAGTGTGTTTAATCACAATTTTCAGAGAAGTATTTTCATTTACTCTTGAAACTAATTCTCCCCTCCGCCCCAACGCCTAGTTTTTGCCAATTTACATTTTTCATAAGACATCCCAATTTTTTTTTTCCAAATATTCATGTTCATGTAAGCCTGATAATTGCCAATGCTTAAGGACTGACTCAATCAGTGACTCCGCGGATTCCCAGTTTGAAGTGTGATTCGCCAGAGATTTTTGCACCGATAATGAAGGGATACTACCCACTGAAAATGGCCTATATAAAGCTCCCTAAGACCACTCCCCCTCTGATAATAAAGGAGTGATATAGACCTGTGCAGAGTGGCTATAAGGCGGACAGGGGGAGGGGTGGAGTGCTCTATATAGAAGGGGATTCCCGTTCGTGGCACACCCTCGCGGGATTATCTACAGTATCTCACCCCTAGCAATCCGGGAGGTTATTTTCTCTTACCCCAAATTGCTATACCTGAAATCTCTTATTGCGCGCCTAAAACTGACACAGCTGCTAAGCCTATAAAACTCGGTTATTATGTTATTATATTTCCATTTTGTATTTGTTATTATTTTATTAGTTATTTCAAAAACTAAGGCTTGAGATAGATCTTTGTTATTTGAAAAATTAAACATAATTTTTTTATAGCATTAATTAAATTGGTTAGATGTAGGGTCGACATTTTTTAATATTCTACTCTCTTTTGTGTTCATTAAAAATTAAAAACACAGTGTGGTTTTAATTCTGTTTCAAGATTAATTTCATGACAATAATGGAATACCTTCTAAAAAATCAAGTAGTTGAGAAGATAACTGCAATATAATCATATTTTGTGTTGATATTGGATATCTTATTGAAATCTTATACGGTTTTTATTTATAATAGAAAGGAATAGATTCGAATTTATTTTTTCGTCGACTGCCGCTAAATTTCATTCAGAAAAAAACCCGGGAACATTAGACTTCTAAACACCAATCCTCAGAAGTTCCCAAAACAATGAATGTAACTCATGAGCGTGCCGAGAAGTACACAGCCAAAATCTATTATTATTACGTTATAAGTAAAGTAATTAATCAACTTATAAACTGTTGTGACTTATACATAAAAAATACATAAAACACTCTTTCAACATTTCCTGAAACGCTTTATTATTATATAAAATATAATAATAAAAACATTGTCTCTTCAAATTGTATTTTTTTTGGGCAACCTTGACCGAACCCAACAAATTCTTTACTAACTTATTTAAATCAATTCCTCTCAATACGTATTCTTTATTTTCCAAGAATTATTTCAACTATTGCATGTACATAGGAATATATTGCATTGAAATATATAAAATTATGTATAACAGACAAGAATAAAATTACTTAGATTTCTGGTAGATGTGTAAAGATCTACATAATTTTTAGTGCAAGGGAACAGAATAAAAAATCTAACTGTCCCAGCCAGGACAATGTCAGCTCCTCCGAGCATAAGCGATATATTCGTCGGCCTCGGAGGTTGGACTCTCGACACTAGTGCGGGGAATTTAATAACTTATCAGACTGGTGNTTATGTTAATTTTTTTTTTTATGAAAGATTATTAATGTATATTGTACTTACCAATAACATGATCCTGCATAATGGTAGTACATCTACTTCTTCCTGGGACAGAATATCCAAAGGTGACATTAATATACGGAAACTCCGCCACGGTAGAGCTGCGTAATCTATGAAGTTATCCTATGTAACAATAAAAATGATTTTAAATAAGAGTAAAAAAATATGCGGAGTTTGAGGCATGACTACCGAAATTAGCTCTAGACTGGCCGGGAATGAAGAGTGGGGGAAACGCTCACCCATCGTAGTTACATTCGTAAATTTCTTCCTTAAAATGTGTTTTCCCAAAAAATTGTATATAGTATTAACGGGAAAAAATGATATTTTACACCTGTAATACAGTTATTACTGTATTATTATGATATTAATACAGTTAATCCTAAGTCGAATAACAACGAATATATGAATTTAAATTTCGGTTTCTCCATAATCCTCCCTTAAACCCAGATTGCGGTCTGTAATTAGGGAGACCATAAATTTCTCTGATTTCTCCTTGTTATATTAAATATATAAATGAAGGTATATTGTAATTGATTATTTCATAATTAAATAACAATAATGAGCATTTTATATTAAAAGTATCCATGATCTGTGTGCAGGTGAAGAGTGTACCATGAGCAGCGAGTGTGACATCCATCGTGGTCTCTGTTGCCAATTCCAGAGGAGACATAGGCAAGTCGCACGCAAGGTCAGTACCAACCAATCACATAACTATACCAATTTGATTTTTTTTTTTAATGGGGAAATGATCATAAATGATCTATTCGCCCATTCCACAACACTTTTGAAATTCTGAAACAAACTTACTGACTTATCAAAAAAGATTTCATTTTAGATTAAATCATTGTTTCCTTTAATTTACGTTTATTAACATCCTCTCATTTTTTAAATTTCTAATAATTTAAGTATACAAAAATGCATATGAAAAATTTCAATATTTAGATTTAAGGAATTTCATACAATTGCGTAATCAAAATTTGTTTAAATGCAGATTTAAATTAAAAAATAAAACTTTCCTATTTCAGGCAACAAAAGTCCAGTGGAGAAATACATGATAAGAATGTGTATTCGCGATCTGAATACACTCTAACAGAGCATTAAAGAATATGTGTAGTCCATAAAACTATCTGGTCACCTGAGTTTTTCCCATTAAATACAGATTGATAGTCAATAAGAGCTGGGTGTTTCCAAAAGCAGATCAATAATCTTCTGGAACAATACAAATTGGAAAAAATAAAAATAAAACTAAACAGTGATCTTTGATCTTTGTACCTGAATGATGTTATACATTTCTATGCGAATCTCAATCAGTAAAAATATATTCACGATTATTTTCAATTTATCTTTTTCTAACTTCCGGTCTTCCATATTTTAGTCGTAAACACACTAGTGCGAATACATACGGTATATATATATATATATGCCGTATGAATATATATATATAAAATCACGCTAATACCACTAATACAATACTTTGAGATAAAATGTCTAAAAGGNTATATATATAGTAGCGTTATGGGACCAATGTGAGTACGATTTCTTTTATAGAAAAGTATGCTTACATTTTTTTGTGTATATAACTACTTATTATCATACAAATCATTTCATCCCTTAAACTAAACATGCTTTTACGAATATAATTTGAAAGTCTAGTAAATTTAAATAGAATATAATATATTTGAAGAAAAAAATTTTTAAAAAATTTCGTGAAATAATGTTCGGCAGAATTGTTAATCTTCATTCTTTTCAAATTCATGATGTTAATTTATATTCTGGAATAAACCCTTACTGTTAGCCTGAATGGACTTCCGGAAAGTAATTGTATTTTTAATCTCTCTGGATTGTTACAGTTGAATCGGAAACAGGAAAGAACGCTGAAGATAGCCGAGTGAGAAACGTGTAAAAATGGGGAGTTTGTTTGTGGAAAATATGAATAATAAAGGAAAAAGCGGGTAGAGGAACAACATGAAAAATTGTATCCCATTTTCCTTTAATACCTTTTTCCAGGGTAGTGCGAGTCGGGGGGTGAGTGTTCCTATGGAAACGAGGGGAGAAATAAATATAAAAACGTGGAATTTTTACGGGATGAGGTTAGAGGGCCGTCGCTCCTTCCCCGTGGTCAACACGATTTTCTCCCCTATCCACGGCTTATCGGAACATCCCCTAAATTTAGCACTAGGCTCCCCGAAGGCTCCGGATAGTTCTTATCTCCTTGTTCACCGAAGTCGCCAGACTTAGGATGTTGTACTTTATCTACTTAGATCACAGACGTAATGAAAACTGCGTCTGTCTGTAAAAAACAATCGTATCTTGATAAAAAAATAAGTTATTTCTGAGACTAATATAGAAATCCAGTTATTAATTATTGGTCTTAAATATTCTAAATCATAGTATTAATAAATATATAAACATCATCATACAAGAGAGGCACATGACTGAGTTGTTATTATATAAATGAGTAATTAATTCGGAAAGATCAATAACCCGGAAAAAAATTTAACTTGAGGCTTATAGAATTATTTAATTTTAAAGACATTTATTTTAAAAATCACTAATATGATCGTTAGTGTCTAAGACTGGCTCTAGCCGGGATGAACCCTCTACCCTTCCTGGGTACTTCTCAGTTTAGTATTTCTACCTTAATAATTTGCATCGTACAGTGGGCCAGAAAAATAAAAAATCTCACAACCCCAGCTGGGAATTGAAGCCGGATCTCCTATTTCTGGGTGAATGCGTTCTAGCCCGGAAAGTGGGAGACCCGGGTTCGATTCCCGGCTGAGGTAGCGAAATATTTTTTTTTGTACCCTGTATGATTCAAATAAATTATGAAATGTGTGATTACTTTACCACAGTTAACATCATGATTTGAATTTCTACCTTTATTAGTGATTTCTGTAAATAATTTTTGGAAAAAAAAAGTGTTAAAAATTACTCCTGGGGTGGCAGTGTGGCTCATAGAAAATCCCTTCGAGTGTCATAATCCTAGCGCTGTGGGTTCAAACCCCGCCCAGGGCAAGCTTTTATCTATAAGAGCTTGCCCCGAGCCATGGATTCAAGTTGATTCGCATATGGCGTTTATTCCCATATTCCCTTATATCTGCGCAAATTCCCTTATATCTGCTTACGTCTGCATCTTCTGTGAGGCCCAAAAGCAAATATAAGGGAATTTGCGAACTGTGAGATGCACACCACTCAAATGCATAACTACGAATGAATAATCTGGTCCTTGCAAAACTGTCAGTGATGCCAATATCGCGCATGTTGTAACTTTATGTAAGATGCACATTATTTTGAATGCGTTTTAAAAATCAATTATATATATATGATAGAATAATATAGCAGGTAAAGTTTCTTCTATAGACAATAGAATGTTTGCATATTGCTGGAAGTAAAGTAGCACTTGGCAGACCTACAGATCTAACCTCTATGGTGTGCCACTAATTTGCTGAGATTTTCTAAAAGAACATGCTGACACAAAGTGACGGTGTAGAGATAAGGGTAGGAGTTGTGGGCAGGGGTAAGCCTTGTGGGGGTGAAAAGATACATTAGAGCCTCCAGAGGGCTGGAAGGTAGTCCCCGGGAGATATAGGCCCTGCCCAATTCCAGGCAGGAAGGCTACGTGCCCAGGGCATCAGAGTATCCTCTTACCTGGCAGATATCTCTGCAGCGACCAACCTTCTCTCGAGTAAAGAGAAAATGTCATCTGGTCTTAGCTTATTGTAAGGGGTTTATTAGTGTTTTTTTTTTTTTTTTTTTTGTCAGAGAAGTATATGAACGAAACTTTATCAGAGATTTTTATAATATATCTCTTTGGGTGAAAAGCTTATAGTAAAAAGTATAAAATTTAACTTCTAAGTGGTGTTATACAATGTTTCGTTAGACAGCAAAAATAAAAACTTATTGGACTGTGTCTTATCACAAAAATCTTAAATAAAACCTTGTTTCTCGCTAAAGATCAATGTTTTATTTGATTTTTTAAATGCTATAACTCTAATTTTTTCAATTATTTAGTATTTACTATTGACAGTGACATCAGAAGAAAAATTCTCTAATTAAGGGCTAAAAAAAGAGTGTGACTTGCATTTAAAATTTTCTCTATTGAATAAAAAAAAAAATTATGAAAGTCAGTCACGCAACAAGCCATATAGGTCCAGGGGGAAAGGATATATTTATTCACTAGAGAAGGCGTGTGTTTATGTATTTATTCACTACCTTCTCTCCTTCACCTAGTTACTGTCTTCTTTCTTCTTTACAGGTAGGTCTTGAGTCTTACTACCAAAGTATCTTGTATCTTACGAAGTCGGATTGGGGAAAAGGAATATCGTTGAAAGATATATGAAGCGGAGGCTTGGTGCGGGGAGTGAATGTGTCGTGAACACATTTGCTTTAATTTGTTTTTGATAGCCACTTCAAACACAAAGCGGCACAGTGGTTTAGGTGTTCTTGAAGAAAATTAATGACAACTGTGGGATCAGGATCGGACTTGAATATGGCTGTATCAACGGCAAAGTAAGCTGAGACTGAGTCAATTGTCATTGAAAAGTTGACAGTATATAGAGAATTAATCCGAGCATACAGACATGAGGAACTCCCTCTTCTACAGGGCAGTTGTTGGATTTATCTGATCCTGTCGGTCCCGGAAAAATCTGTTGTATAAATAGAAGCGGAGAATAAGATAAGGGTTATTCAAAAGGAGAGTTTTTGACCGTAGATATTATTCTAAGATGGTTTTAGTTGGGGTTCAGTCAAGGTAGATCCAAAACTGTCAGTCATGGAAATGTGAACTTAGGGACAGGACGTTCTCTCTCATCTTCATGATAGCCCTGAAGATGGCTTACAATGTAAGCCGAAACGTTGGCAGATAATCCTTTATTAAAAAATACATTTTTTAAATTTGTGTTTTTTGGATCTACCTTGACCGAACCCCAACTAAAATCATCTTAGAATAAGGGTTATTGGAGAGGATACGCTTCAGTTTGCAAATAATTTATTTGAAACATCCAGAAATGCACCCATACAATACTTCATTTTCTTATGTGTTGATGAGATTCAATCTTTAAGCAACACTTGGTGGGATGTAGAGTGATGTGGACGGAATCTAAACTGATTATTAGGTTTTTCGAATATATTCACATAGGGAGCAGGCTTGTAATACAATTAAAAAAAGGGATCTTTAAGTGGTTTATTTGGTTTGGAAAAGAGGATTTTAATGAAAAAATAAGTAATTCCAAAGTAATGGGAAGTAAGTAAGAATGAATAAATAGTAAACATTTTGAGGAAGAGAGCTCTTCCACGAAGATGTAGGATTTTATATGTTATGAGATCATTATCGGGAGCTTTCTGCTTGGGTAGGCGGGATATAAAAGGTTTTGCTTCTAAAAAGGGTTGACAGAATTGGGTTGCAAAGAGAGTGGAAGATGGCATTCATGAGTTTGTATAATAGACGAGATAGAGAGAGAAAATATAGTTTTGAATTCTTCCTTTACATTTATTTCAGATTTTCTCTTTTATTAATAGAGTGCTTGTGTTTCTCCAACAGTCCTAATGCCCATAATCATAATTTCGGAGAATGTATGGGACTGGATGACATCTCCTTAATCGCAGATGCAGAAGCAATTTGACTTCGACATCTTGACCCAATCGGCGTCTTTCTTATACCCAAGCATTTTCCATGTGATTGAATAGTAAGGCTTTTTTCTGCACAAAACTATCATACTTCACTTCATCCATTCAGTTATTAATTATCCATGTACATATAAACCTACACAATTTTATATATATATATA
>KZ807513.1:56339-75914 GCA_000696205.2 Oncopeltus fasciatus | reverse complement strand
ATATATATATATCCTTTCCAGGTAAATATAATTGTTTACTAGGTTCAGGGATAATGTTCTTCCATTGCGAATAACCTATTTTTAAGTGTCTGTGTGTGATTTCTTCAGTAAATAAAGTATAAGAAGCAAAAGAACCCTTCGCAATGATTTATCACTCTGGCTCAGAAGAAGAAGATCAACAAAGAATGTTTCTTAGGTATTGGCGGCAGTAATTCTTGGTTCAGGTCACGTCTTACGGGGGTGGGGTGGTAGGGTAGTTGGAAGGGGGAGTTCTCATTACTGGATAAGAAGCAGCTGGGCTTCAAGTCACCTAAATATTCTCGAGAAGGGATAAGATTCTTTGCTCTCCTCCACACAGCTACCTAATGTTAAGTAGTAATAATGAGTATTGCCTAAGAGGTAGATTTTAAGATATAAAAGATATTTTTGCGCTATAGGTGTTTAGAATAGATAGACTACCAGTAAATGGCCCTTTCCTCCATGATCTGAGGGGTTGGATAGGTGATAACGAAAATAGTTGGTAATGAAGTTGACGATAATCACCAATTATGTGTTATGTTATCAAATAACAACCAATTTCTCGCACACTGAGCACTTTCGGAATCATTAATTCCATCTTCGGAGCTGAGACAACCTTTTTAAGAGTGACCAGGAATTACTACTGTCATTCTTTGCTGATCTCCATCACACTCAGGTTCTATCTCTTTTTATATTAAATTTGCAGTTGAAATCAAACATAGACACACTCTAGGTTATCCAGTAGTAGTTTAGGGAAATACATAACATGGACTAAACTAATTATTATTATTTATTTTCCTTGAAAGGCTTTATATACCAAGTAAGGAGACTAATGTGAGATATCTAAAATAGAGATGAAGGTACATAATGATTTAAAGTATTATATGATTAATTCATTGTACTAAATAGTTTTTCTTCGAATTTCTTCGATAATTCTACAATAAGTAAAAAAAATATTAAATGTCCATTAATGAACGTATAAAATTTGATTTCAATTACAATGGATAAGATAACAATAATAGATAATTTACAAACAGATATGGTAGTTACTGATTATATTGATAAAATTGACATTGACCTGCGTAAGTTCTCTGTGTTATGGTAATTATTGAAATGAATTGTATGTTAGTTACTGTATGAGGATATGGGTATCAGACCATCTTTACTGACCAATGTGGGAGTTCTCGTTGTAAACTCTGAGTCATTAACCCCTGACGAACAGTTTGGGGTGTATTAATCCAGATAATTCATGAGGTTTCGTGAGTCTGGGCCATTACGTGCCCCACGCCTGACCAGCCAGCTGGAAAAACTACCCCCTAAGTTCAGGGGCAGGCGTCACTGGGAATCCACCTGGGAAAAATCCAGAAGGGGACAAACCATTCTCTAACTAGGAAATTACATAACACATATGTGTGTTAGTAAAGAATATGTTAGGGTTTGTTCAATGTTGAACCAAAAAAAAAAAAAAAAAATACAATTTAAAAATAGTGTAATTTTTAAAAGGAGAGTTTGTTGACCGTAGATATTATTCTAAGATTATTTTAGTTGGGGTTCGGTCAAGGTAGATCCAAAAAACACAAATTAGAAAAATGTATTTTTTAATAAAGGATTATCTGCCAACGTTTCGGCTTGAGGTCATCAAGGATGAAATGAAAAAAACAAAAAAAACAAAAAAAAAAAAAAAAAAAAAAAAAAAAAAAAATACTAATCCTTATTATTATTTTTGTGTTTCAGATGTGTTCCTACTTCACGGATCCGATGGTCTGCATAGGCCCGGTGGCGTCCGACCACGCCAAAGTTGAAATCGAGCGAACAGCTGGCGAGAAGAGAATCACCGGGAAGACACCCGTGTTCCTGTAACTCNTTCATGATAGCCCTGAAGATGGCTTACAATGTAAGCCGAAACGTTGGCAGATAATCCTTTATTAAAAAATACATTTTTCAAATTTGTGTTTTTTGGATCTACCTTGACCGAACCCCAACTAAAATCATCTTAGTGTAATTTTTATTATCTGCCGAAGTTTCGGCTAACATTGTAAGCCATCTTCGGGGCTGTTGAATTAAAATGACATAATAAAACACGATAAAAACAAAAATCAATATGATTTACATTATTATTACATGAAATTGACATAAATGAAAGTAATGTAAAGATAAGCAATAACAAAATTTGTAGAACCTCCGACACACCTACCTATCATGAAACTAGAGGGGACACGAGTTGCGATGTGAACCTGAATCAAATGTGTGTGTGTATATATATATATAGTCCATTCAGTAATAATGTATTNATAGTTGATTCTATTATTTTTGATTGTATAATAATTAATTGTGTTTTAAAAATATATTCTTCATATTTTAATTATTGTTCCAAATGTTCTTCCATTATTTTTCTTTTTGCTTATTTTTTATAATCTTTTAATCGTTTCATATTTTAAAACTCTAATAGTCAAAACATCTATAATATTTCATTCTTATTTATATTTACATTACATGCTGAATAAAGTGGCATAAACTGTAAAAACGAAGCCCTTTTGGATGGGCTCGCAGAAAACGTAACTTCTAAATTTATTGTAATATATCCATCACACAGAATCAGTATAAACTAAGCAGTTTTTGAACAATTAATGCAAGAGAATAGAATAATTGTTTATTCCATTATCCCTCGCATTAATTGTTTAAAATTTACGTTGGATAATATACCAAAACTAAATTAATGTTTATAATCAGATTTGGTTTTATTAAAGATAGAAAAAAAGAATAAATAATAGATTGAATTAAATCTTCCCACCGACATGATTTCATACTTTACGAACTCATCGAAAGTATCACAAAAAATAATTTAAATACCGAATTCAGTTTCTCTGTTCTAGTAACTGCGGATGCTAAAACACAGTCAAATCACACACATATAGACATTGATCGAATCCCACTGTGAGCTACTCTGGAATCGATGGAGACCTGTTGAACAATTTCAAAATTCGTGCTATGAGACCAATATGAGTGGCTCAATTTTCTTACAAGAAATCTACTAAGAGCAGGTATATATATANATATATATATATATATATATATATATATATATATATATATATATATATATATATAAGAGAATACCTGAAAAATGAATCAAAAGTCTCGTACTATTATCAATATGATACAATAACTTAATTTTGGAAATATGCTACAGCTAAAAAGTAACATTTTACAAAGCTAAAATCCTTGCTCAAGAGTGCCCTTTGAACAGGAAAAAAAAATGGGAGCTATTGTTAGTATATATATATATATACATATATAAGTGTAAGCCTCCCTTTCAAGCACTTAGGGTCATAGAGAGAGGGGCTATCTATAGGTTCCCACCCCATTCTAAACATCCATGGCTCAGGAAATTCTTTTATTTATCGATGAGAGCAAGCCCTAGGCGGGATTTACTGCGTACCGAACGAATCTTGGCACCCCAAGTATAATATATTTAATAAGGATAGTCTTAGGTAAATAATCTAAAGGGTTATTATGACTACCAATGAATATAGAACAATCATACCTTCTACTATCCGTCTTCATTGGTTTCTGCAAACCATCTTCTGTTGGCAGGAACCATATTTCTGTTGTAGAAACCAATGAAGACGGATAATAGATGGTATGATAGAGGATAGTTTTATTAAAATCTCAAATTGGACCAAATAAATTAATACAGAAGGCAGTGTGTACAAACAAAGCTTCCTCCAGAGAAGCGTTCGACATCCTTAAGGATAATTCTCTGGTAGGGTTCACCGCTACGCCAAACTTAGTTAGGGAAGTGCTGTAATTATGCCTCTTTATTATCACTGATTCGGATCCTCTTCGCATATGTAGGTCGGGACTTAGCGCTGTGGCCCGCTCGAACTTCAGCTAAGTGGGTTGTTCAGGCAGCCGTTCTCGGCTTGTGTTCCACACACCAACCGAGTCTTAACTCGAACTTCGTCAAAGAGTTATGCGAGAGCGGTTACACGTTAGGGGATCCTTTTGTAATGTGCAAGTTTGGGCAAACCACTAACTCCTGGAGTACATCTTTCAAAGAAGAACTTCTAGAATTGATTTTTCAGTCATATTAAACAACATTCGGATAACATCCATGTAATAACAATAATTCTTTTTTAAATTTCAGCCATCTCTTTAAAGGGACTCTAGTAATGTAAAAAATATAATAAATAATTCAATACTTATTTTCACAATTATAAAAATAAATTTACATTAAAAAAAGCAACACAAGTAAAATATGACAAGAGTTTAGCTTATGTTTAGAGTAAAAAATACTTCATATTATATAACATAAAAAAATATCATGTATTTCAATGAAATGAGACAAAAACAATAAATTGCAACTAATGTACTCTCAATAAAAATTATAAGCACCCCAGATGTGAAGGATACTTTAAAAAAGGAAGCACCTACATTTCTTTAAAAAATAACCTCCCTCTATTATTTTACAGGGGTAGCATATTATGATATAAGTATATTTTAGGTTTTTTTTTTTTAATAAAAAGAAAACATTTTGAATAATTTAAAAAAAATATAACTAGACCGTCGGTCATGCAAATAAGTGCAAGTAAATATTAGAATGAACCTCTTTCTTCTATTTTTATAATTCATTAGTATTTTTTTTTAAATTATAGCACTTATTAAATAGCTTTAAGGTGAATAATACATAACAATTAAAAGCATGGTCAATTTAATGATAATGAGTTATTACTATGTGTTATAATAAATTATACTCATATTAGTTAAAAAATTGGTCGTTAAATTTTCATAATTACTGGGACAGCTCTGCAATTTTTTTTCTCATTATTGAAAGAAAAAATATTATTTTCCTAAAGATAAAAATGTAATTATCATTTAAAATTCACTGAATAATTAGTGAGTATCATCTTCTTAATAGAATAAGTTTTTCATTTTCAGCTTAATTTAAATGATAATGAACTGGTTTTTTTTTTTATATATACATTTTTTTTTTTGGATAAAGGGATGGATTAAGGAATCTTAAAATTAAATTATTTGGATAGAGATTCTCTTTTTGAGGTGGGCTATTATGAAAATTACTTAAGGCTTCTACCCTTTTACAACCCTCCTCGAAAATATAAGGGGAATGGATCAAGGAGAGCTCTTTTCAAGTTTTTTTTTTTTTAACTGGAAATTGCTCTCACCTCTTTTTAAGTTCATTATCTGACAAAACAATTAAGCTTAACTGTGAAAATTAAACAAAAAATCTTATTATAAGTGACCCAGTTTTTCCTGTCTGGTTACTTTCAGGAATTAATTTATTTTTTAAATAAACGGTCCACAGATTCTTCTTGGCTCAAACAGCAGATTCAATAACTGAATTCTCAATGACTCCCATGATTTTTGAAGATAATTTTTAAAATGTATGGTCTGGACGACATATGCTAAAACTCTGCAAGGTCTTAGCGTATTTACTTGAGCTAAATTATGCTATTACGTTGCCAATGAAACATGACTCAAAAAAATAAATAAATAAATAAAAATCTTTGTAGATTCTATTTTGAAAAGACTAAAATTATATGGTGCCCACAAATTAAATTTTCCTTTTATTTTTATTTTTCAGCATAAAGCTATGACTTGTCGTAATTTACTCTTATCTATGTAAAATTTTCGCAAAGCATGATAAATCTTTTTTCTCAATTGTACATGCGAGTCAAGACTGCTTAAGCGATTTGTTTACTGGTAGGAGGTTCATAAATTTAAACATGTAAACTTGAAATTATACTGAAAAATAAAAATAAACAAATCAATGCAAACTATTGAATTAATAGAAATTTTTTGTGGTATTGGCCTGAAAACTAGATAAATATTCTTAAAAAGGGGCGCCAGGATAGCTCAGGGCAAACTTTTATTTATGACATGAGGCATAGATGTTTAGAAAGAGGTGGCAACCTGATAATAAATTTTAAAAAAGTAAGGCAGTAGGTGAAAATTATCAGAGCGGTAGAGATTTTAAAAATCCAAAATCTTAACATTAAATTTTTGTAAGTTAATTTATTACGAAATATTATTATGAATATTTTAATTGAGGTTTGACACCATTTTTTTTTTATGAATAGATGCTGCCCTCCCTTCATGACCATAGTGGTTCAAAGGAAGGCTTACAATTTTAAGAAAAAAATAAAAATCTTAGAATTCATTTTGATAAATGGTATATAAATTATATACTTTCATAAGTTTCTTCATTTTTACAAAAATCTTATTTTAGATAAATATATTTACTGCGATTTATAGACAGTACCTCCAAGTCAAATGGAACTTTCGTGAGTGTTACTGTGCTACGGTTTCCACAGAAGTTCATAGATCCGCGAACACAGATGACCGTGTATCTCTAATGGAGTGTGTACTGCCGGTAGCTCATACTCTAGCTTAATTAAAACGATGCAGGGGGGTGTGTATATCGCAACCCCTATCCCCTCCTCACTGAGGGGCGTTCTCGGTGGATATGTAAATCTCACCTAGTGTCCATGCAAATTCCAGGCAGACCACTACCTCCTGGAACTACAGCTGTGATAAGCATTAGGTACCTAAGAGAGTCGTATAGCTAGCTCTCTGTGCCTTGGAGTAAACTCTGAGCATCGCCAATATAATAAAAATGGTGGATTTATTCATTACTCCAGAACTTTTGCAGTAATTTTAACAATGTTCATCTGAAATGTTGACCATTATTCAAAGTATTCGAAATGACCGTGGTATCACAGAAGATGTGGGATGCGGGTAGCCTAAAACAAGCTTCAGTGACAAAAATCTTCTCTTCATTGTTCTTCTCAAATTCTGAGGTAAACCTATTTAAACATATTATATTTGTGTCGTAATTGTATTGTTTAATTACCACAATATTTGCTGTAAATTTTTAAATCTACGACTATTTCAAAATAATTGACTTGTTATCATAATCAACATTCATATAATAGATGTAATAATAAATTATTCTTTGGAAGAGAAACAAACAAAGAATTTATACATAGCAAATAAACAAGTAATCAGTAAATATTCATTTTCATAAATAGATAAATAAAATATACAGAGGACTGGAATATTATGTAAAAGTAACAATGATATCCTGATTTTTTGATAAATGCGTAAGCGAAATTCATCTATTTATCTTGCGTAAACAATTCAAAATGTTTCTATAGAAGAACATTGTAAGGCACATTTTAACATTAAATTTCCTTTAATTATGCTTCACCCCACTTTACTCTACCTAACTAATTACAAAAGTAAATGAAGCTTGAAGCCAAGGGGCAAAAACAAACTTTACTCACAAGCTGGAACTGCAAAGATATCCACAGAGAGATAGAACAGTAAGGAGTTACAAAACTTGTGACATTTTCCAGGCGAAGAAGGAGCCAATTATGAGGTGTGAATTACTCGGGGCGAGAACAGTTAAATTGGTTGACTTTAGCAAGTATTTTACCTCTCTGCTGAAGGATTCCTAAATAAATATACTTTGCTAATTCCTGAAAAAGAATTTAAAAAAAGGAATATTATATGTTCAAAAGGAGAGTTTTCTGACCGTAGATATTATTATTAGATGATTTTAGTTGGGGTTCAGTCAAGGTAGATCCAAAAAGAGAGAGGACGTCCTGTCCCTAAGTTCACATTTCCATGACTAAGTGTAGGTAGTTGGTGATAATGTTACTAACTCAAAAACGTGACAATTCCCTCTCGTATTCACTAACGATGTGAAGGATACTTTTAAAATAAATTATTAGATTATTTTAGTTGGTGTTCGGTCAAGGTAGATCCAAAAATATATAAATTTTAAAAAAGTGTACTTTTTAAAAAGATTATCTGCTAACGTTTAGGCTTACATTGTAAGCCATCTTCAGGACTGTAGAAATACAATGTCATGAGAATACAATAATAATTGACAATATTATAATACAGAATTACAATAATGTAATGTGATATAAAAAGTATGAATGTAGAAAGCTATGTAAGAGAATTTAAAAAAAACATGCAGACAACAGCTTATTAAATAATAATTGAATGACTTTTTTTTTTTTTTTTGGATCTACCTTGACCGAACCCCAACTAAAATCATCTAATCATGATGACCATATTTTCTGTGAGACTTCTAATAAAATATTTAGAATATAAAGATATTTTAGCAGGACCCTCAACACGACAGAAAACAATAAAAATATGTCTTACTTTGTAAAATTATTACACATTTACAATTTATAGATAATTTTCATAAAATGAAAATAACATTACCTACAAAAATATATATTTACTCATTTACAAACATATAAACTTTATCATAACTTTAAATATTTTAATAATAACTTAGATCCTAATTTTTTTTAAATACCTTGAAAATCATCTCAAACAGAATTTATAATCTTTAAAAAAAGTGGTTTTTTTTTTAATTTCAATTAAAAAATTATTATTTATATGAAATACATAATACTTCAAATTTCAAAATAAAGTCCATGAAAAACAGAGTCGAAAACTCTAATGAAATAAAATTCATTTGAAGCAAACGATAACACAATTGAAGTAAGCCGAAAAGAAAACCATGAAACCCCAAAAAAAGCGAGGGTGTGTCAAGGGTTGGAGAGAAATGAGGATAGGGAATGGGGTAAGGGCTGGTTATCCCTTATTTTGTTCTACCAGCCAGCATTTTTTTAAAAATATAACAAAGAAGTATAAATTATCAATACATTTTTAAAAATAATTAAATCTTTATTTATTACATTCTGTTATTAACAATATCTTGTAATTTGATGACATAGAGAATTATACAATAGAAAAAAAAATTAAAAATATCAATAAAATAAATAAATGATCATCACTGTGCAGGGAGAAGGGGTCCATCGACCCCACTCCTAACTAGGTAGTATTGGGTTCACAATAGGACATTTTGCAACTTACCAGATCATAGGTAGTTTTAGTGACGTCATCAGCCAAGTAGGTTATAAACTTCTTCGGTTATCCATTTCATTAAACTTTTCAGTATCTTTCTATGTCTCAAATGAAATATTCCTCATCACATTTTAAGGGTTAGATTTCCTCTCTTAGTTTTACTATTTTACTTATTTATAGACCGTAATTTTCTGTGATTCTTAGTGATTTGCGTTATGTTTAAGTAAAAATTCTGACATTTTAAGCTTTAGAGTTTAATTATTTAAAGATGCCAACGTTTCGGCTTGAGGTCATCAAGGATGAAATGAAAAAAACAAAAAAAACAAAAAAAAAAAAAAAAAAAAAAAATACTAATCCTTATTATTATTTTTGTGTTTCAGATGTGTTCCTACTTCACGGATCCGATGGTCTGCATAGGCCCGGTGGCGTCCGACCACGCCAAAGTTGAAATCGAGCGAACAGCTGGCGAGAAGAGAATCACCGGGAAGACACCCGTGTTCCTGTAACTCCCAGCTCACATCTACCACCATCTCATCAAAGTAGCAAAACTCCCTTCGCTTTTCTCCCTTATATATTTTCTAAGGTTGTATCGGCACAGTATATTTCCATCAAGTATGCATATCATATATTTAAAAATCTATTTAAAAAAATAATTTGAGTAAAAATACATATCATAGCTCCTACTTAATGAGATAAGTATAGATATATAAATGTAATGATATAAATACTGATAATTATAATACTTTTAAAAAGATACATATCACTAATTTATAAATGGAAGATGTTTAAGATTTTACTAAGTGTTTAAAAAATTTATATATTTTGTTTATATATATTTACAATTCAAGGCTGGCCTAAATGTTGATGGCTTTAAAAGAAGTTTTATCTCAGTGTTGTTACCAGTGAAGTATTTTGCGACAAAACATAAAGTGGTAGTTGAGTGGATGGAGGTTACAGGAACTTGCGTATTATAAAGTAAAACTTGAAATGTACGCAAGGCACATTGTAACTCTGCATTCGAACTTTAAATATTCCATAAGATTCTCTTGTAAGTGTCTATAATCATAAACATATCATAGCCATTAGGCGTTTGAGTCAGAACTATTTCTCTTTCAACTTTATTGCTGGTGTCATGTAACCAGAGATCTAATAAATATTAATAAAGCTTGGTGTTTTATTTATTTACCCCTTATCCTTGCTAGTTACATAGAGGTTTATATTGATAGGTATACTTTTATAAATTTTCAATTGAAGAAGTATATCCCCTATCACAGTCATGAGATTAACCTAATTTTTTCTTAACTTGCCTATATCTAAAAAAATACATTAAGATTATTATTTTTTTTAAATGTATACATTTGACAATTTATATGGTTCAACAGATTCCACTAAAATAGCTGGAAGTAGCAGAGCAGCGACTAAGTCCGTTTGCTGAATTTTTACTCCTGAGAAGATCCTAAATATGGTACTAGCCCTAAGGCTGAGATCTGCAATGACTGGTTAACTAAATAAAAAATATTTAATCCAATGCTCATTTTGTAAAAATATTTTAAATATCTTTCCGCATATGTTACTTTCTTCAAAGAAACATATCTTTCATTCGAAAATATAATAAGAAAAGGAACTTTCAAAAAATTAGGATATCAATTATACTTTTTTCTTAAATAAGTCTTAAAGAAGGTATTATTTGAGCATTTACAAAATTTTGTCCAAATAATACCTTATTTAAATAGAGTTAAAATCACTATTCTCCAAAAATAAAAATAAAAAAAACTGACGTAGTTAAGACTTCGAAAACTCTACAGATATCTAACGTTTTCTGACAAGTTTTTTGAGCATATCATATCGATACTTGACTCCCAAAAATAACTCTATAGCAGTAGTTGATTTACATTTTGGAAGGCAGAAAGAAAACACTCAGGATCTACTGTAAATTAAACAGCGCGATAAACTTTAAACTTTTAGATTTATTTATGAGGTTCGCATTATTCACATCACTGAATAATACATCAGCAGATGTTTCATTGACTTTTGTGTAGAAGACACCGACAAAAGATTTCTTGAAGTTCCTCACTATTTCTCAAAGGTTGTTCCCATCTACTTAATCCTGATAATACTCAAGGAATACTTTTAATACTAATTAATAGACACAATTAGCATTTGGGATCAATATTCTGAATCTTGTTCTGAGGGCTTTCATTGGACTTGAAACCAGCTTTCAAAAATTAACTCCTGAGTGTTTGCAAAATAGAAACAATTTCGAATGTTAAAATAATTAATAATTAATCTTAACACAATTAATGTGATGGAATAGAATAGAAAATATATCTGTCCCAGCCAGGATCCTAACCTGAATCTCCTGCTTACCAGGCCTATTCCCAACACACTAGCGAGAGTCCAAGGTGAGACAGATAGATTTTTTATTCTATACCCTCGCATTAATTGTTTAAAATTTACGTGGGATAATACACCTCAACTAAATTTAATATTTATAAATTAATAATTAATGTCTCAGTAAAAATTTATTTACAAGATACTTCTCAAAAAGTTTTTTTTTTTTTTTTATGGAGAACCTCACATATAGTCTCAGATCCAGAGAATTTTTAAGAGGAAATAAGTTTATTCGTCTGATCACATTTGAGTATCAACTTGCGCTGATGACCAGTATACGCATATTTAGTTTTTAGTTCATGTTATGCATAACAAATTTCAGCAAATAACGATGTTATTGTTACGACAATCGATTACTATCACCGCCTGTTAGTAGCCACTGCCTTTGACAAGTCATCTGAAAATTAGCTGGGCATGCTACTACTAATATCCTACTTCATAATAGAGAAAAGAGAAAAAGAGAGAGAGAGACATGGAGGTGGTTACCTTAATGTCCAGAAACAATCTATCCGTGGTACATTATATTTACTAAAAGACAGCTGTCATCTGGATTATCACTGTCTCTCTTCTTTTGATCTGCTATTTCATTTATTCAAAATTTACAAGACCATAATTTTGTAAATAATCTCAGCTTTGTGTTTTGTAGAAAACACAGAAATATTTTCTTGTATTAAATGATATAAGTTATTATAGTAGATGTTTTTTGGGGGGTTCAGTGAAGGTTGGTCCAAAAAATACAATTAAAAAAAAGTGTATTTTACACTTATAACTTTTTTTAAATTGAATTTTTTCGATCAATCTTGGTCACTTTTAATCTCTATGGTCAAAACCTCTCCATTTTAAATTGGTTAATATATCCTTTAACATTTGGTTGACAGAGATAAAAATGTTTTGCACTAAATAACTGTTTAAGCCAATATTTAGAAACACTGAGCGTTTATTATTTAAAAAGAAAATAATGATTAACTGAACAAATCATAATTAATAATGATTAATAAATTATTATTGTTATTAATAATGAAACTCAAGCATAATATGTAGTAGTTTATTGAGCAAAAAAGTAATAGTGGTATAATTAATAGTGATTATATGACATATATTTAAAATGAAAATGTAATTTTAGGAATGTATTTCATCCTGGAGGAGTTGACAGATCTAGGATTCAGTGTGAGGAACGCCAGAAATGTGGTCACAAGCCGACCCAAGAGAAGAGAGAACTCGGCCTCAAAATTCCCCCTCTCAGTATATATTCGAGGATTTAAACATAACCCGTCCGGCAGGATTAGTAGGATTACAATTTCATTTCACTCTGTCACTGTAAAAATAGAATCAGTAAACCTCACTCTTGTGATATAGTGGAATGTAACAAAATTCCAGCAGATTATGGACGGACTGAAACATACTGCGAATACCCTTCTCGCTGTGTCAAATGTAGAGGTGCTCACACTATGCCGACTAATGTCAGAAATCCTGAAAAATTGATTTGTGCATTTCGTTAGCAGAATCAACCCCCCCCCCTCCCCCTTCGACTACATTAACTGCCAAGTCTATAAAGAATTGAAACGGCTAACCAGGCCAACTCGTCTACCAACAGGTGGCACCTGGCAGTAGTGTCCCACACGAAAGAGATGTCGATCCAGGGCCCAAACCGATCAGGATCAGTCCATTCAAGAGCAGCCTCTACCACAACGGCAACTACCTGCCACAGAAGGAAGCCTACCGTCATCTCCAAAGTTCCTTCCCCACGTATTCACACCTTACTACACTACTTCTTTTAGGAATTCCGATCACTCATTGGCCACTTGAGTGTCACCCAAAGAGGAATATGAACATCCCTAACTTCTACATCATGATTTATCATTGAAAGAAGTCATTTTCTAGCCTTCTTTGAAACGATAACGGCATTCGTACAAATACTGACGAACTCAAACAGGTCCTCAGTTACAATGATATATACGTATTACTAGGTATTATTTAGGGTCCACATAGATTGTATTACTCAAATTACGACTAAGTGGAATTCAATGTGCTAAGGCCTATCCTATTTATCTTATACCCTGGTGACATCTCTACCCATCCAAGTATTCTCCTAGTTCTATTTTCAGGGTATCTTATCTTCTTACTACAATCTAAAACTGCTTCCGAAGACCTACAAAATAGAGAATTAAAAGTAATGAATAAAAAGGAATGCAATTTAACTTATAATTATTTGAAAAACTTTCCCTACACGGAAAAATGTAACAACATTTCCCATACCTCGATAGTATTTAATTACATTATATTATCTATCAATCTAAAACATGCCCTTACTCTGTTTTATATTACCATTTAATGTGATACTTATATTGCTTTGAAAATATTTCTGAAGTAAACATTCACTCAAGACTTTTGATACTTTTTCAATGGAATTATAATACAATTTAAGTAGTAAGGATACCTTTCAAATCAAACGCATATCCATCTACATACGTTCTCAAGTTAGTTGTTTAAAAATCAAAAACAACTGATAGACAATCATCACAGCCCTCTTGCAGTAACATACACAACATGTTACATTCTAAAACTATAATCCTTTAAAATATGGAAAGCAAGATACTCTATCTTGTCTGTAGGTAGGAAAAATTATAAAGGCTTACTCAAAATAAAATATATGCCGTCAGCAGAACTAAGTTTAATATATGACTGTCTAAAATGTTCTAAAAATAATAAAAACGATGTCTATATATTCAATTTTTTAAAAAAATAACTTTTCTTTGTACTGCTTTTATTGAAAACAAACAAAAAATATTTTTCTATTCTAAATATGGATAACAAATAAGATGAAAGAAGCTTTAAAATAAAACAAGCACAAAAGTCCCACAGAAACCAGAAAATACACGAGAAGAGCCACACCTACACTTTTAAAAGCGTTTGAAGAAGTTACAAAGCCACAAATATGTCACTAAAAAGTTTAGTAAATTACAAGCTTTATACGGAACATAAATCCGGTTCCAGCAAAGTTCTTTTTATTTTAGAGTCCACACAGACATATCTTTATCCCCTTCCCCCTTGGGCTCAGTTCACTCCCTCACCCCTCCCAAACGAATGCTATACCTTCCTTTTCCAAGCTGTCGCTATCTAAATCCCACCACTTACCCCTCTCCGTATAACCTGAGGTGGAAACATTATTTCCCCTTAGACAATATCCTTCTGTGAATTATTTCTACCCCAAAACTTCTTCTGAAGTTAAAGGACCTTCTGGGCACAAATATATATTTATCAATATTTACATCATTATTATCCATACTTAAAACAGCTTACTGGTCAAAAGAATTTTTTTTTTAGTGCTATGGTTATGAGTGTTAGATGGTGCTTATAATCAATAATTTGTATTATTGCTGGATTTTATTTTATTTTTTATTTTTATATTCTAAGCCAAGGGATATTCAGGATTGGTTCGTATTGTATCTTGCAGTTCAAAAACCTGTCACAAATTAAGAGCATTGAGGATGTTGCTGTTTCTCAAGATTTTGAAATGCTATCAAGAAATGATTCTCTAGTGCTACAAGATAGGCGGGAGAACTGAATCCAATATTGAACCCCACTTCATTTAGAGAAGGTACATTTTTGGTTTCTAAGGCTTTTACCAAACGGTAGTTTAAAATAGATTAACGATTTCCCAAAAACTTATTAATGATATTGGCCGATAACTGTTTGGGTGTTGAGGATCTTTAACATGTTCTAATATCGGAATTGGGATAGAAGTTTTCTAGCATTCTGAAAACAATCCAGAACTTCACAGTGTGTTATAGAGTCTCAGTAGAGCAATTTTACCTTCCGATGATAAGTGGGATATTGTTTTATGTGTAATTTTGTCTTCTCCTGGGGCAGATTTAAACTTAGCTGATTCTAATGCTCTATCTAAGTCATTCTTGGTTATATCCTGATTATAAAAATGACAGCAGAACATTCCTCTTGTTAATCCAGAATGACAGTCTCTTCTGATACCTTTTTTACCTTGGAACTATAGCCATAAAGACAGAGTCAAATAAGCCGACGGGATTGGTTATTGTAGATCGGTTATATAAAATGTTGGGAATATCTGGTATCGGACAACTCCCACCAATTTTTCTCATTTTGTGTTTTTGTTAACTCAAATATTCATTCCACGACTTAGTCTTCGCTTCCAGTTTTAGGCTTTTTCGCTTGCTTCAAAAGGTTTGCTCTCGTCATATTACGGCGAAATTCATTTACAGACTTTTTCTCTAACACACGGAATTCTTCTTTCTACCAAGGTACTGGGATTCGCGTTCTGTTGCCTCATAGTCATACTCCACAGGAAAGGTGGCCTCATCATAAGACCCTGCCAATCGTCCTCTCCCCGAAGTAGACGTTGGTATAGGAATACGTTATTATTGTGATGTCAAACAATGGAAATGGATCTATACCTTTGCAGAGCTTAGGTTAGAAGTTTAATAAGCTCAGCCGAACGTCTCCGGCTATCCGTTACACTTCCTTTGTCACAAACAATTATACCTACCTATTTTGAAAAAATCGCAATACATATTACTAATTTTGGAATGTTATGAATTGAGGCTGCAAAAACCATGATATCAATCCAGTAGAGTACAAAATCAATCAACTATATAAAAATTTTTTTTTTTTAAATTTACCATGTAAATAAGAGTTTTTTTATTATGTAACAAGGAAAATGTCCTTCATGCAGGAGATGCGTTATCTAAGCAGATAATAAAGACAGATAAAAATTTAATAATTAAATAAATTTACGAAATTGTATTTAATTGCAAGATAGAACAGTGTTTGTAAAGTTATGACCACTATAGTTGCTTCAAACCGGCCGGGAAGGAGGGCGGGGAAAGCGCTCACCTATCGTAGTCACATTAGTTAATTTCTTCCTTAATAAGGGTAGTATTTCGTTTCAATTTTATAGAGCATAAAAGTAAGAATATCCTTTTTTTACTCTTAATTTGCTATAAAACGTTATTAGTAACTAAAACAGTAACAAAGAAATTATAATAAAATGAATTATAAATTTCCGTCTCCACTTAATTTTCTCATCAGATATAAACAAAAAAGGAACGAATTCAAGGGTTTCATTGAAAAGTCTAAATACTAAATGTGGTTATTGTGTTATAATAATAAGAGGGCCCACCCAAAACTCGAAATTATATTTTTAAACATATTTTTTTAAGATAATAATTTTTTTTTAAATTATTATTGAACATAAATGCTGTAAATTACATTTTGTTACACACATATTTTTTTCTTATTTACGTAAATATTATTTTTTTATTTTTTTTTCTCCCTTTAAAACCCTCTCTTTCAGACACTAACAAACTCAACCAACAGTTTGCAAAAAATTAATAAGTAAATAAAATAAATCTAAAATACGACATTTGTTTTTCTATTGCAAAAAATTTAGGTGCTAGATCATGTACAGTGTATTCCTGTATTGAGCTTCTCAAATTAAGGATCGGCCAAATTGCGTTGATATATTTCATAAATTCCGCCATTGTAGCAACGTAAAAAGCTTTATTTCCCTACAGGAAACCTACTAAAATTAACTTTTCAAAAATAGTGTACAAGCCGTGAATAAGGTATATTTGTGCTAAAATATTCCTTATTAAATTTTCAGAATCCATAGCCCAAAAGAGTGCCAAATTTAACTAAAATTTAACATCAAAAGGCTACTATCTTTTTTCAATTTAATATGGAATGTTAAATGTGATAATGGAGTAGATAAGCATATATTGAACAAGTAGACAAAAGTACATGTATGTATTTGTATCGCCCTATGTGTGATGTACCCTGTGAAGCTGTTTGCCTAGTAAACAGGGAGGGGTTTGGGGGCGAAACAAGCGGCCTGTGAGTAATCCGCCTAGAGTACAAAGGGCCGACTTGCAAGTACTTCCCACACACGGACCTCAGCTCGTGTCAGGAGCACAAAGGGCCAGGGCGAGCCAGCGGACTTCGCCCCGCTAAGACTGCGTACTTTCCATCGCCTGGCTGAGAGGCGAAGCGTATACTTCAGCACACAGGGTCAGCGGTGTGGGAGTGAGGACGCCCTCTGACTGGAGCTGGTCAAAACAAGCTGTAACCCACGTCTCACATGGCTGGAACTAGGAGTAGGTGATTTATTTGATCTTCCCTGCTAGAAAGGACAAGAGGGTAAATACCATGGTAGCGCTCACATTTCTTTATTTTATTTATTATAAGTTATTATTATACCTAATTATATTCTTAAATAAATTCGTTATCTATCATACCTTCTATTATCCATCTTCATTGGTTTCTGCAAACCGTCTTCTGTTGGCGAGCGCTTTCGGACATTGCCCATCTTCGTGGCCGAATACATGTGTTCACTGTCACTGTCTGTATTCAACTGTTAAACTGTTCTATATTCATTGGTAGTGATAATAACCCTTTAGATTATTTAAATTCATTGTCCTCTAACTTTCTTAAAAATATCATATATTTATATATATAAATATAAGGTAATAACATGGTCGGAGGTTGGTTGGCCGTCGAGCATTATAATGGAGTAATTTGTCAGCGTTTCGGTCAGGTACATAAAAATAAAATACTCCAAGATTATTGGGTAATTATTTTATTATTATCAATGTCCCGACTTTACTTGTAAGTCATCATCAGGGCGATAGTAATGTACAGAGATATCTCCGAAGTCGAAAATAAAATAATTGTAATTATAAAATAAAACAAAATAATTACCCAATGATTTTAGAGCATTTTATTTTTCTTCCTGGCCGGAACCCTGATTAATTCCTCACGCTATCGGTTAACGTTTTATAATTAATATAATAGCAAGTGCCTCATTCATTTTCCTTTCATAAATATTAGTTCAGTTAGAATTAATCAATTAGAATTATGCTAAAATGAAACATACCGCTCCGTCATTTTCAAAACGACTCCGATTCCCCGTTACCCTTCCTTTGTTAAACACAAAAATACCTAACTATTTTTAAAAAAATATCAATATGTATGGCTAATTTATCCTTAGCTCTCCTCCTTATGCTTATTCTTAATTATAAAATCATACACTAATATAATTTATATCAATGTATTTTATCATATAAGTGTATGAAATCCTCCTATGTTTTACACATTTATTTAAATACTATACCATAAAAAGATATAATAAAAATTATCAAATAGTTTATTGGTAAGTAATTATATTATGTTATTTTCAGTATTTGATAACATAGCAAGTACTTGGACATATTTGACCTTTTTGTTCTATCAATTTAAATTATTCCATTCGATTATTTTAAAATAAATTTAAAAATATTCATAAAAAAGTTTATAATAAAAAAATAAATATTACTTCAGCTCCCTATAAAAATTTCATCAAGTAAAAACCTTCATAATATATTCTTATATTTTCTTCTGAAAGCATAAACTTTGAAATATTAAAATTCTTGGGAAGACATAAACGAAATCCTTACTCTCATTTAATTCAGTGTATCGTTTGTTGTATTTCACCTCTGGCGCATTCAAAGATATAAATACAATCTGAGTCAATTATATAGACACAGAAAGTATATTCCCTTTCAAGAGAGGAGGAGAAGAAAGAACGCATTTTGTATCTTATATTTAAAGTCTTAAATTCTTCCCTTGAGTAACTCCCTCCACAAATATTATTTTATTTCCTTGAATTCATTAAAATCTGTTTTTAATATCAGAAAATTCTTGAAATGAAAAATAACAAATTCAGAGAAAACGTACGAAACGTAAAGAATTTTTTTTAAAATAATACATTTACGTTTTTTTAAAATGGAAATGGCATTGATAATATTTCCCACTAGTGATATTCACTCGTCATAGTTATGAGTGAAGATGAGTAATTGCTTTAAAATATTGTTATTTTTCTGCTGTATATCAAAAAGTTATCTTGTAAAAGATACTTTTTGTCAAAGATTGCCTAATAAAATGCAATGGCTTAATTCTTTGTTTTTTAAATAATAAATAAATTACCAATACTAGTTAAATTATAAAAATTGCAAATAAATAATCAATAAATTTTAATTTAATTTCATACTTCAACTCATAAATCAGTAAAACATTTTGCAATTGATATATATATTGAGAGAGAGAGAGAGAGAGAGAGGGTATAAGAGAGGGGGAGAGAGAGAGGGTATGAGGTTATGAGAGGGGAGAGAGAGAGAGGGAGTGAGGTTATGAGAGGGGAGAGAGAGAGAGGGAGTGAGAGGGGGGAAAGAGAGTGAGGGTATGAGGGAG
>KZ807513.1:43918-55914 GCA_000696205.2 Oncopeltus fasciatus | reverse complement strand
TTATTTATTTATTAAATAAATAAGTTACAAAGTAAATAAATAATTAATTACAGACCCTTTTCAAAAAATTAAGCCGAGATCAAAAAAGTTTAGCTTCGAGTGGTAAAGGGGCAATAATGTAGAGTACACTTCTGTTAATAGTTTGACCTTGATTCAGAAATTTGAAATACTATTAGCAAAACTTGGTTCATGGTGGCTCACTTCGATGAATTTGGCCTCCTACTTCCATTTTATTGCCGACCTGGAGGGTTTGAATGGCCTGGTCTCAACATGCACACTCCCGCTCTTAGATCAGACACTTCACTAATGACTCCTCAGGCAGGACCCTATATTAACAATTATAAGTATCCAATTAAATGATGATGCAGGCCTCCTCGTGCTTTTAAACCGAGTTTCCATTTACTTATTAATTAATTAACAGTTGTTTGCATGGATTAAAGTCCTGTTTTGAAGTCTTTGAAAAACAAAAGCTCTATAATTAAAATTTAAGAAAATAAACTATAAAAACTTTTAAATTACTCTTAAAAAAATAAAATGGAACTAAATTCAATAGAAAATACTATGGTTATCTACTTTATATAAAACTGAATTGTCTGAGATGAATACATTATATTTTAATCATATCAGTTTCTAAACTATATACAACCAAGTAAAGTAATTATAACTTTATATAAATACACGTCATCACTTGGTCGAAAACATAAAACAAACTTTACACATTCCATTTGAATTACCCAGAACAGGTTGAATATTCCTCTGTCTGAATAGGTGGGAAGTTCTGAACACAACTCCAACATAATGTTCCCCTCAAAATTAACTTTTTAAAAACTATTAAATCAATTAATCAATAGACTCTCAAACTGTTCACCGACATTATATTCTGTGCAGAGGTGATTTATTTGATCTTCCCTGCTAGAAAGGACAAGAGGGTAAATACCATGGTAGCGCTCACATTTCTTTATTTTATTTATTATAAGTTATTATTATACCTAATTATATTCTTAAATAAATTCGTTATCTATCATACCTTCTATTATCCATCTTCATTGGTTTCTGCAAACCGTCTTCTGTTGGCGAGCGCTTTCGGACATTGCCCATCTTCGTGGCCGAATACATGTGTTCACTGTCACTGTCTGTATTCAACTGTTAAACTGTTCTATATTCATTGGTAGTGATAATAACCCTTTAGATTATTTAAATTCATTGTCCTCTAACTTTCTTAAAAATATCATATATTTATATATATAAATATAAGGTAATAACATGGTCGGAGGTTGGTTGGCCGTCGAGCATTATAATGGAGTAATTTGTCAGCGTTTCGGTCAGGTACATAAAAATAAAATACTCCAAGATTATTGGGTAATTATTTTATTATTATCAATGTCCCGACTTTACTTGTAAGTCATCATCAGGGCGATAGTAATGTACAGAGATATCTCCGAAGTCGAAAATAAAATAATTGTAATTATAAAATAAAACAAAATAATTACCCAATGATTTTAGAGCATTTTATTTTTCTTCCTGGCCGGAACCCTGATTAATTCCTCACGCTATCGGTTAACGTTTTATAATTAATATAATAGCAAGTGCCTCATTCATTTTCCTTTCATAAATATTAGTTCAGTTAGAATTAATCAATTAGAATTATGCTAAAATGAAACATACCGCTCCGTCATTTTCAAAACGACTCCGATTCCCCGTTACCCTTCCTTTGTTAAACACAAAAATACCTAACTATTTTTAAAAAAATATCAATATGTATGGCTAATTTATCCTTAGCTCTCCTCCTTATGCTTATTCTTAATTATAAAATCATACACTAATATAATTTATATCAATGTATTTTATCATATAAGTGTATGAAATCCTCCTATGTTTTACACATTTATTTAAATACTATACCATAAAAAGATATAATANTATATATATATATCTTCGCGCACAGTCTTATACTCCTCTCTGACGAAGGGCATGAAGTCACCCCAAAAATTAAATACTCATTGTAATTTTCCTTTTTGTGTTTACTACCCTCTTTCTTCCTCCTGTACTTATTTATTACATACAATTATCACTTTTTTTTTCGTACTTTCTGCATTAGTTATTTCAATAGCTGTTTTTGCTAGTTCCTTTTTCTTTCTTCTGTTGGGGTAGTTGGGGATGTAGTACTACAATAGGTATTTTGTCTTCAGCTAAATGGTATCTGTGGTACTCGTAGATGCGTTCCCTAAGTACACAGAAAATATATGTATGGAGTAGGGTTAACTGTTTATAAGGTTGTACCTTTTGTAGTTGTTTTTAAGGTGAAAGAATTCTCACCTCCTTTTTCGTTGAAAAAAATGTATTATTTGTGAATAAGAGGTGAAACTGGTCGGCCATCTATCCACTATGTGTATTGGTGGTGTTTTAATAATTGTAGAGCTAGCGGAGTCTTCGTGTGTTGTTTCGGATGATTTGATGGCATCATACCTTCTACCTGTATACCCTTTCTCATTCTCCATGAAGCCCTGAAGAAGCCATCACACGATGTGCGAAAGCTTGGCGCCTAAAAACTCCAAGACACGGCTGAACCCGGAAGAAGTATTGGTAAATATGAACGGCTTCATACCTATTTGATTTTTTTGATTTGGATGTTTTCTGATCTCGTATGGTCATTCTGTGGGTCTCTGTCAACGACCTCACCACTTTTCTTGCTGTTTTTCTTCTGCCAGTCACCTACTGGGATTCCACATACCACATCTGTTTCAATAGAAGTCAGGGAGGTTATACGTTATCAATAAATACAATTAAAAAATATTAAATTCGGTTACTATCAAATCGATTGAAATAAACTTAAATCTATATGATAAAGAAAATGAATGTTGATCCCTGCATGTAGGATGTCCAGGGACAGCTGCGTGCCGCCTGTCGGCTGATCGGGGTCCGGCTGGCGTGGGGCGGGTACCCGTCCGTCGCGCCGGGCCCGTCTCCTTGCGGCGGCTACTTTAACGATTTACATACCTCTAGGGAATTATTANAAAAAAAAAAATGAATACACTTATAGAACAATAAATCACTTAGAAACAAAAGAGGGGGAGGTAATTGAATGGGTTTAACTCAGATTGTTGAGCCATATGATCTCTCTCAATCATAATGAGTCATTATGATTCACTTTTGTTGAATAAAATTTTAAAAACTGCAACTGCCTACTTGTTCAAATTAAGAAATATCGTCAGACATTCATTTTATCTCGGCCTCAAACTTCCCAATAGCAATAAAACAATCAATGAATTCTCACTGATGGGTTAACCAAAAATAGTTAAATTAATTTGAAGTTAAAACATTTAATTTTTAAATTAAAATCTATTGTTGTCTGAGTGTGATTAACGTACTTTCTGAGCGTGCAGAACAAAACAAGGTGCGTTGGTGTTTATTCATGTAAATGAGAGTCTTGACTATGTTTTCGGTCAGCCAATGAAGTCTCGTTATTTTTAATTGCTCACAAAGACTCTTCATTAAATTTGTTCCTGAGATAGACGAATACTTCACCAAAACAAGGAGCACAATTTTATTTGTACCTCCATATTGTTCAGGTCACCACATAACTAATGCACAAACCACTTCTCGTTTTTCCTTCTCTCTTTTTTTTTCACCCTTATGGTCCAAAAGACTATCATGTAGGAGTTACTCAAAATTATATNTTACTAGTATAACTAGGGATACTTACCAAATCCTTAAACTCTATACATCATATCGCATCTTTAGGGTCCGGTAAGGATTAAATTACTCCGTCTTCTGACAAGTAGAAGCGAGAGTTTCATGTGATATCCTATTCATCCCATACACTGCAGACAAACTTACCATATATATGTATATATATAATATTTTAATACTTTGAAAAATGACTTATTTTGTAGTTTGGTTAGATTTATATATTCACTGGAAATAATTTCCTCCCCTAAAGTAAGTATCCAGCAAAGCCTCTCTCTTTACCGTTGGGTTTCAGTTGCTCAGAATATCACGACGCCATGTTCATTTGTGTCGACGGGCAGAATTGTTTAAATAAGAGAGCAAGGCTTTTTTCAACAAAACTTTTATTTAAGTTCATAATATTTGGACACTATCCTAATATTTCAGGCTATCTAAAATCATCACACACACATTCTAACACATGAACCATTATTAAATTTAAAAAAAATATATTCAACAATTAAAAAATACTAATACCATATAATAATACAACTCCTTTCAAGCAGGTATTAAGTTACAAATGTTGCTATAAATAGAACAATAATCAAATACCCTCGTGTAACTAATCCTTTTTTATACATTACATATTAGTTTTCTGTAAAAATTTCATTTATCCTTATGCAAATATTTAATTGGCAAGATAATGTCAATCAGACATGTTTTCTTGGAATATTTTTATTATAAATAGTTTATTTCCTCTTTTCTATAACTGAATATCCTTGTTATCGAAAAAAATTATTTTCTTTTAACTCTTGTTTAAAAAAAGAATCTTCCAATACGAGCATTTCTTTAATAACCGTGTTACATAACTCCTGAATGGAAACTCTAGAAGAAATATGATATTTACAAAATTAACGGAACACTGTTGGAAACCTTGACGAAATTGAGCAAGTTATTGACGTAGCTATTCTTTCTCATTATATTTATTTAATTATTTTTGAAAGTCATGACATGAAAGGGAATTTCAGTAAAAGAAAATTTATTTTTCCTGGAGATGAAAAACAAGCATAGCCTTTATAGTAGCCAAAGTCAAGAATGAATAATTAAAGATTTTTCATTTTACGTCATAACAACACACACTGTAATTTTCCTTCAATTCAAAATATAAATAAATCTTTCTTACTCTCATATTCGGATAATAATATTTAAATTCACTAAGATTATAAATTAAATGTTTAATAATCACGATTATTATTATAAAATAGTCTTTCAATAAATTTCCTTTTATTAATAATTGAATAGATCCTACTTTAGAAGAAAAATATGGTCCGTTATAAATTGTATGTCGCCTATCCTTTCTCTTATTTCAAAAGTATGGTGAATATGATAATATGAAGGAGTGAGATAGAAGGAGAGAAGTTAGAGGCAGACTATAATTTATAATCACGATGGATTCGTTTTAATTAAAGTTTAATTAGAAATATAATTAGAAATATTTCTCGTTAAAATATTAACATTTTGTAATTTAGTAAGCACAATGAAGAACAAAAAAAAATTAAAATAACATTCAATGGCATTCGCATGAGGAATGTGATCAATGACATTAATTACAAACTAAGCACCCAAGAGGTCTCGAAGCCATCTTTGTTTGAGTCGAGTTGGACGATTGTAGGGGATGGAGTTGGACGACAGGGTCTGTGCCAGTAGATTAGTATGTTATATAGGTTTACTGTGGAAAAGGGTGAAGTGGGAAGAAATGAGATCTTAAACGTAAGGGATATTAAAGTCTTTGTGAAGGGAGGAATTTGATACATAATAGGGAGTATTAGCGATTTTTCTGACGATTTTGGATTAAAAGGACTGGATTCTTCGAATATTGGAAGGTATGATAGCAGCACAGATTTTTAAACCGTATATCCAAATTGGTCGTAGTAATGTCTTGTTGAGCGTCAATTTTTTTTTTTTTTTTTTTTTACATTGCAAGATTGGAGTTCTTATTCATGAGTCTGTACAGGAGTCATAGTCGTCGATTGAATTCTTATCTTATAACTTTAGTATGTTCACCCCATGTGAGTCGTACAAGTAGCCATCCTTTGATATTTACCCGTGCGAGTGGCTTTCATTCCAACATAAAATCCTACCCAGGACGGAACTCGATTCCACAGCGCAAAGCATGAAAGATCCAAACGGATCCTATATCCCTAAACAGTAATAAAACGCCTGATAAATGGCGTGAAAGATACCGCACTGAACAGATGTGTTGAGAACAGTATCCCTCTGGTACTGAAGGAGAAACCACACTACCGACCCCTGAGTCTCAACAGAACATCCAGGGATTGAGGGGTGTAAGCGACCAAAAACGAATATAAAAGGAAATAAGAAAGCATTCACATCAGAAAAAGTGTCAAATATATTAAATAATCCTAAAATAGCTCCTTAAATTTCAATACTGTTTCAAAACCTCAAAAAAAGGCAATCAAGTAGAGATAGCCTTCTTACTGCACTAGCTTCACTTACCTATAAATATGTCAAATGGATTTTTTTAGAGTCACAAGTAATCAGATCCCATCAAGTAAAACACTTTTTTTAGTGGATGCTAATTTGGTGGCATGATATCCCTGAAATAGCAGGCAAAGCACTGCCAAAAACTTGTTTTTTTTATAACAAAAGCCACTTAACTGGACGGTTGAACAGCAAATAAAGCTGCCATAAGTTGATTGCAAAGATAACTTAATCCATAGGGGGATACTCAACTCCGTACAAATGTTTAATATGTCATATCAGAGAAACCAAAAATCAAGCTCCAAATCCCATATCTGTAGACACCTAATTTCTCTTAGAATCAAAGTACTATAAACATTAATAAATCTATCAAAGCATAGACTAATCTCTCAAATACGACTTGCCACCAAAGAAAGAGCTTTTTGTTCACCTTGTGATTTGCCAGTCATGATTAACCTTTTTTTTTTTTTTGGACATAAATCCATACATTACTAGTATAACTAGGGATACTTACCAAATCCTTAAACTCTATACATCATATCGCATCTTTAGGGTCCGGTAAGGATTAAATTACTCCGTCTTCTGACAAGTAGAAGCGAGAGTTTCATGTGATATCCTATTCATCCCATACACTGCAGACAAACTTACCCACCCACGAAAGCAAGCTAAATTTGCAGTTGAGAAGGAACCTATCAATTCAACCTTTTCACAATAATGCTTCCAAAGCATTTATTACATAAAATTGTATCTTGTAAATACCCTGTAGTAGTGCGGTAAATCATTATTTAATTTAAAATAAATCATAACTAGTGGAAGTTAATTTCCAATTACATTTTTTTTTTTTAAACCTTCCTGATAACGTAAAATTTCAAAGCATTCCCACACCAATCTCACATTCCGTTCGTTACCTTTGGATCTATCTTGACTCACGACTATCATGAGAAAAAAATAAAATGAAAAGACAAGATCATAACAGAACACATGGAATCCTAAAAGACTAATGAATAGAAACTTACAATAGATATCAAACTAATGATATACAAGACTAAAGCACTATACAATATTAATCTTGAAATACGCAAAAAGAACATTGAGGTACCGCTAAGTCTTCTAACATCCAAAAAATAAAATCTGTTGTTTTTTTTGTTTGTTTTTTTTTAAATTAAGTCTTAGTCTCTTTTTCAACCACTTAGGGTCATGTAGTGAAGGGTTATCTACAGATTACCACCCCATTCTAAACATACATGCCTCAGGAAGAGCCTTTAAAAATAAATAAAAGATTGTCCCGGGCAGGATTCGAACCCAGTGCCAGGTTTGTGAGATGGATTGTGATTAGGGACGTCGTGTCCCAAAGAATTATTTTTCATAAAAACAGAAATTATTTTAGTTTTCTATAAGAAAAGATATGTCGAAGCAAGTCGAAAAACAACGATTCTGCAAACTACACTCCTGCCTGTTTGATAGGTTTCACACTAAATATAAGTAGTAAAGATTTACTGTATTTTTTAGAAATATTTTTTTTAAATTATGAAACCCGGTCAAGTTTTACGTTACTACACAAACCCAGAATTTGTTATAAATTAATTAAATCTCACCTCTAGAAGTCCAACAAAAGGTTCATTAATTACTTAAATATTTAATAGATGAGATTTAGGTTATTAATTTTATCTATTGGGTATTTTAGTAATTAATAAACCTTTTGTTGGACTTCTGTACAATATTTTTTTTCAAAATTGAAGACCGATAGACCTGAGAACATTCAAATTTCACTTATAATGCAAACATATTCCCTAATTTGTTTGTTGCTTGGCACGAGGGACGTAATACCGAGCTGCAAATCCCAAAAATACCAATCTACTTTCATGGCAGCCTTATGAAACATTTAATTAATTAATTAATTACATTTAATTAGTATATCTAATTGAAAACAAATCCTACCTTACCCCTCTTGAAAACATCTGAATGTCTATTGACCCATTAATGAAGAACAAACATTAGATGACTGACAAAACTCTCTGAATACTAATTTTCGTCAGGGCATCTGGAATGAACTACTTTTGGCAGTATAAGTACACTCTCACCCACTCGTTCATTTATGTAATTAATGTAATTAATATTTTCATATTTATTGAGCCTCGTTTCACATCCCTTTACCCTTCAGAAACTGTAAATTAGGTAGTTTATTAATTACGTTTTCTCTGTTTTCATTTTCATTTCCTGTCAACACCATGTTTTTAATTTACTTTCATCAATGAATATTGATAATGTTAGATCTCACCGCTGTAAATTATTTTATTTAACTTATTTTTTAAATTTTTGATTGTTTTAATTTCATTCGTTGTATGAAAAAAAAGTTATCCTTTAATTCTTAGCTGACCATTATTATACATTTTCAAATAAATATACTCAGAAAAGTGAAATAACCTTAAGCCTAAGAGACATCATAAATTATTCTCAGATAAAAAATTGTGGTTTTATAATTATAACTTCAGCATTATTTATTAAGAATTTATTTTATTGAATAAGTATTCAATATAGTATAGAGTATTTTTTTCTCTTAATATTGCTAAATCATAACATTATTAAATAAGCCAGAAATATATTTTTGAAATTAATAATAAAACTCATGATTATTAATTTAATGGTTATAATTTATTATAAAAGATAAATAATGACTCATTATGGTTTATTTTTCAAGATGATTTGACCTTTGATTGTATCATGTTGTATGTTTTTGTTTTTTTTATTCTTTCTGACAGTAATCCTGGCATAAGGGAATTCATTTAGTACATACCATACAATAAAGTATACAATGTACTTGTATCTATAAACAAGTAATTACATAAAATAGTTAATTTATTAATAAAATGAAATAATTAGGAATCCTGTTCTATGCTATCAACTACATTAAAATAAAAGTATACTATCTGATTATCCTTAGTATTTATTTGAAATGAAGGTTTAAAGAAATTATTTTTTTAGAAATTGTATATANTAGTATGTAGCTCTCAAATGAGTGTTCAACATTAAATCGAGGAATGCCCATATTACACTAATCTACATGTAAAACCATATATATATATATAATAAAAAGGAGCGGTGGTGTGACAAATGACTCCTGAGCCAAATAAAGGTCCAAGGTTCAATATTCAGAGGGCAATGTTAATTTTTTTCTTTTTTACTTTATAATTTTATAGACTTAAAGGATTCCTGAAGTATGCTTTATTTGGTTTGGCCCAAGTAGTAATAAACACCTTTTCTTCCCCTTAAGCCATTACATTCTGTAGCGAAACCTTTTAGTTTTTAAACAACTAAAACATACACATAAAAAAAAAAATATATTTTATATAATCTGTGCCAATCCGGGCCCACCTCCTCCGAGTATTTGAAGCTCCATCTTCTTAATTTTACTTCATATATGCAGGATAATTCAGTTAGGGTTTCGGTCAGGAATAGAAAAATTAAATACTTTAAAATTGTTGGGTAGTTATTTCATATTTACAAAGTTTCGAGTTAACTTATAAGTCATTATCAAGGCTGAAAAGCAATACACACTAATGCATTAATAAAGTTATAGATTATGATGGACGGAAAGGGATGTGGTAAGTTATAAGAGAGAAATTTATAAACAGAATAAACTCAAAATTTAACTATACAAACATGAAAATATAGTTCAAAATTAGATGTACCGTTAGACGGTACAATGTTGAATTGGAATAATATTGACCTAATGGGAGATCTCCGAGGGAGGTTTATAGTCATATCTCAGAGTGCAGAACTAAATTGAGAGACAGCCGATAGCTGGGGAAGTTGGAGGGGGTTTGTCGGCACACTTCAAAGGTTGGTAACAATGATCGGATTAATGCTTTCAAAGGAAAGATTAGAAAGGCAGAAGCAGGGGATTATTTATCTGAATTTTTCCGTTCTCAAGAATAATATAACTACCAATAAATTTTGGAGTATTTCATTTTAATAATCCTGGACAAAACCCTGACTAATTTCTCCTGTATAATACTCAACGACCAACCAACCACCAACCATGTATACTTCGTATAGTTTTCTTAAAATCAATAATGTTAGAACGGTATTAACTTCCTTAATATTCACTATAAATAGCTTTTTTAGTTTTTAAAAATTATCTAACCTTCCAAATTAGCACCAAATTGAAAAATAGATGAGATATATCGCATTTTCTTATTTGTGAAATAGCTTCTAGATAGATAAACCTTAGAATGACAGCCTGGATTAACATCTTTGTTCTTAAGCGTTATATTGGCATTTTCCATAGTTTGATAGGTTTTTAAAATATATTGAAAGGTTCTATTCTGTTCTCTGAATTAATTGTATAAAATTAATATTGAATTAAATATCACAACAAATACAATATTTATAAAAAGGTTGTTTGTTTCTTTCAGCCTATTTCCAGCATAGTTTAATATTTAGTTTCAGATCCTGGAAAGACTTCATAGAGCTGTGAAACATAATACAATTGAAGAATACAATGACCATTGGTTGAATAATTTTTTGATTTTAGACTCATCAACTCTAGACGAAAATCTATTGCATGAGAATAAAGTCATCGACTCAGTAATGCACTTTCTGAAATAGGACAGGCTTTTAAATCTTATCTAGATGCATTTTCAGTATGATTCTTTTCCATTCTCTCTCAATTTTTTCTTTCTTATAAATTTCATAGTTTCCAAGCACAAAGAAATGACTATGTCCATCCACATAATAAATATTCGCATTAACAATTCATTATACCTCACCATTACCTATTGCTAAGAAATTCTTCTTCTTGAAAATATCTTCCCGCTTGTAAAAATATCTCCCTGGCGTTAATGACCAAAGGTTGATATGCCATTAAAATAATAAAAAATTTAACGATTAGGGTCACTATTTTGTTCATTCTATAATAAATTTCCTGTGTAAGAAATGTTGGGCTATCTCCTTATAGGGACTCGAGATGTTGCTGCAAATGGTCGTTCGTTGTGACCAAACAAAGATTAAGGAATATAAATCTATTCACTTTTGTGGTGGCCCGCCATCACGCCAACACCGAAAAGTCAACATAAGGTGGCATTAATGGATAAAAGCGAAAGAGAAGGCTTTCTCAGTATAAATGCATTCTAAATGACCCCCGGAGATTGGAGAACAATACGTCCTGGCGACCTGGAAACGTCAGACTTTCTGGAAGAGCATGGTAAGTCTGTGCGGTTTGCCGTGGGAAATCAGGATATCTGGGGCGGAGGAGAGAAATTTGGAACGGACTCAGAAACCGCACCTCCGAGGGAGAAATACCAATAGCGAAGTAAGGACTACTTTTCTTTTCGTCGTAGGCTTTTACTTTCGCCGCGAACGAAAGCAGTTGGAGGCTTAGAGGGCAACTTCGGAAAGTAATTGCTGAGGTTACCTGACTCCTGACCTTCCGGAGCTTCGCCTGGAACGCGTATGTCGTCCTCGCTGAGAATGGGGACCCTACGGCCCATCCTCTCTCTCGAACTAAGCAGTTACCGTAGTAACAGACCAATCCTGGATATTAACGAAAGTGTCCGCCAAAAAGAGGCATTTAAAACATTGTAGATCCTCCATGTAACGCTTAAGATGGAATTTGATTGGAGTAAATGACATATTAGTATGTAGCTCTCAAATGAGTGTTCAACATTAAATCGAGGAATGCCCATATTACACTAATCTACATGTAAAACCTTCCAAGACAACATTCGGCATCCCTGGTAAACCATGAATCCAATGTAGCCAAACTTATGTTCATTTTAAGAGAAACAGGCATATATAAAAAAATTTAATCCCCATTCCCCCCCCCCCCC
>KZ807513.1:30133-43086 GCA_000696205.2 Oncopeltus fasciatus | reverse complement strand
CATAATTGGTAAATGCACCGGCCCGGATAGCAGGGGATCCAGGTCCGATTCCAGGCTGGGACAGATAGATTTTTTTATTCTATTCATCCTCATTAATTATTTAAAATTTACGTGGGATAAAAAACCACAACCAAATAAAATATTTTTAATGGTCTATATTTTTAGTATCTCCTATATGGGATGAGGAAGCATAAAAATATATATATATATATATATATATATGCATTCACTCAAAAAATGTTACTTTGAATGAACCGTACTTTAAGCTTCTTACAAGTAGAATAGCTTAAGTTCGTAAAAAAAATTTTCAAAAGTTCCGTCATTGTATCTTTCTATTGTAAGGAATAGCTCTAATTACTTACTGTTGATTCACTAATAATTAAGTGAGATGGATAAATCCATTTGTTACTTCACTTAATGCACATTCATGGGAGCAGTATACAGTCCAACAATAAATTCCTAGGCCATTTTTTTTTTCTTTTTTTTTTCTAAAATACAGATAATAACAAAGACAATTACACACAACAAAATTAAATATAATATTATATCTTCAATAATATAAAATAATAATCACTATTATTATCGACAGATATCATTATTCGCTGCCACTTGGATATAATTTGGTAGTATTTTATTTAAGAAGAAGAAGTGAAACTTCAGTTTATTTCATAAAATATCTTCTCTATGTCTAAAATTAAATAGTTTCTTGTAATGTTTTTTATTTTATAATATTTTTAAGTTTCTTACAATATTTTAAAGATTTGTCCAAAGGCCTGGGTAAGCATTAAACTCTTCGGACAAGTAGAGGCCAAGGAGAACAGAAACGTAGGCCTTGAAGAAATTCGCTAAGTTGAACGAACTTCCGAATGAGACGCTTGAAGTCTCGCGAAAATATTCTATATAATGATGGGCATCAAACAAATGTCCAAAACATGTCGCAAGTAATGTCAGTCGCCATTTTAATAAAGGCATTACCCCTGATGATAGAAGATTTTTTTTTTTTTTTTTTTTTGGCAAGAAAACGAGTAAGAATCTTGAGTGACAGAGCATACACGATTCTGTTCCCCAGAATCATCAACATTGTCTGCACGTCGTCTCCATAGGTGTTTGTGTATTTTTCAGTGTCATATTCTACCATTATTTTTTTGTAAATACGCTATTACATACTTTTACTACTAAATATTACAGCCAAAAGCATGTATTATCGTATTCTCTTATAAATTTATGGATATTTTTTACAGCGAATTTTAACCGATACATACTTCTCACTGTTAATATATATTTGGATGCTACAAAATTAAAAAAACTTGCTAAATTTATTATCTTTGCTGAGGTAATAATTATAAAAACAATAAAAAAATTATTATTAGATGTTTTTAGTTGGGTTTCAGTCAAGGTAGATCCAAAAAAAATACAAATTTAAAAAAAAAATGTGTATTTTTTAAAAATATATCTGCCAACGTTTCGGCTTACATTTTAAGCCATCTTCAAGGCTGCCTATCATGAAGACGAGAGAGGACGTCCTGTCTGTAAGTTCACATTTCCATGACTAAGACTTAGGGACAGGACGTCCTCTCTCGTCTTCATGATAGGCAGCCTTAAAGATGGCTTACAATGTAAGCCGAAACGTTGGCAGATAATCTTTATAAAAAAAAACAATTTTTTTTTTAATTTGTATTTTTTTTATCTACCTTGACCAAACCCCAACTAAAATCATCTAATGATAATATCTACGGTCAAAAAACTCTCCTTTTGATCAGAAAATTATTGAATAATCGAACAATCCTCTTTAATACGCGTTTATCCTCTACAAGTTGGAGACTTAAATTGTAAAAAATAGTTTCTACAATTTCTCTTTTATAAACATTTTTTCATGTCACTAACAATAAAGAAAGAAAACAAAAATTTTTCAAGATAAATCTCCATTAAAACTATCTTTCACTTACAGCTATTAACAAATTTAAACAAAGGTTTTCATCAGAAAGCTCAAATATGAAATTGATTTACCTTGTTATAGGAAAAGTAGGCTTGACCAGCCCTCCTATTTTAAGTTTTAAATATTTTCCTACTGATGAGTTATTTGTAAAAAATTTTCAGCAGAATTGTCAAAATATTGTATTTTATACATATCGTTTTTAAACCTTCAAACATGTTCATAACTTTATTAGAATTATAAACAAAATTGTATTTCTTCTTGATTATTATGAACAAATAGTTTTTGGAAGAGAATTTGTTGGGGTTTGGTCAAGAGTGATAAATAAAAATAATTTTCTCTTATCTTCCGACGTTTTAATTGCATTGTAAGTCATCTTTACGGCAGTTTAAATTAAATGTCGTCAAAAAAACATGAGTAAAACCATAATATATTATTTGCATTGTTAATAAATAAAATGTACGTGGCTAAAAGTAATGTGATATGATATGCTGAGAAAGAACAAGTGTAGAAAGTCCACCACGCCTACCTAGGGGCGGGTGTCGTCACCTGCGACAAATATTCATGACTGAGGGGTACGGATTAGAAATTGAAAAACTTCAAATGAACAGGGGAAGGGTGGGGGGGTAAGAGACGGTAAGTACAAAGGGAAAGCGGCCTGCATCAAAGGGAGCAATACCAGGAAAAATTACGTAGGAATTATTTTGGATAAGTAGCCTAAGAACTAAAAGACAAGTTTGACAGGTTTATTTTGAAGGAGAGCTAATGGTTTTCTCGAATGTTGAAAATAAATTGAAGAAATTTGTTCTTTGTCAGCTCTGTCGTTAACTGGGTTGTTGTTGTAAGTTAATTTGAACGGTTTCAGATAAAAGGTGTTTGTGTTCATAGGGTTCAGTGGAAAGACTGGTAATGTTATCAAAGTCAAATGTGTGTTCTTCATGAAAAACGTGTTTTGTGAGGGCAGTTTTTATTTGTTTTTTCTTTATGTTATTTTTATGATTATTAATTCTACGGGAAATAGGGTTTTTAGTTTGTATAATATAAGAACCATGGCAATTAGGAGTGGAACAAGGAATTTTGTAAACAACATTAGTTTTGTTAGGAAGAGGGATGGGGTCTTTGAGGGTGGTGTAAATGGATTTTAGTTTTTTTGTTAGTAGAAAAAGCAAGCTTAAGGTTAAGGAAAGATTTTATGAGGGATTTCTTAATATTTTCAGAAAGCTTTGTAATATACAGGAGAGAACGGAAAATGAGGTCATTATTTTGGGGGAGGGGGATAGTTGGAGAAGTGAAAATAAAGAATTCCTTCAAAAGTTTTTTAATGGTGTGAGTAGGGAAGCCATTAGAAAGGTGAATGTCAGTTACTCGTTCAATATTTTTGCTGTGGAATACAACATTCAACAAGACGGCAGAGAGTGTTAGTGATCTGTAGATAAGATTTTTGGCCATCTTTTTTTATGTTGAGGGTAAGATGAGTTAAAATGGAGTAAGAATTCTTCATGTACAAGTCAGTGGAGATAGAGTAATTGGTGTTACATATAATAAGGGCGTCAAGGAAAGGGAATTGATACCCAAACTTCACTTCTATTGTGAATTATATATAATTTTTAACGGATCTTACGCATTGCTTATTTTATGTGCTATAGGTAAATAATTGATCATAAGTATGTATAAGATGTTAATCAATCTACTAATACATAATGTCAATGAAAAGAAAAATTAATTAACAATGCTCTTTACTTTTATTCCTATATAAGTGAAAAAAATTAGCAATTCGTGTACATTAAAACTAATAGTATTTAAAGTAAAATACAATATACATTTTATGTACAGTTTACAAAATCAGGAAGGGTAATTTCGTTCTTGATGGACGCAATATGGGTGAGGTAATAAGGTTAGGACTTAAGATATGGAATTGAGCATACATGATTCTCACCTTATGTAAGGATGCGACATAAGGTACAATCGTATTGTTTACACTACAAAAGTATAGTGTTGAAGTATTGTAGGGTGAAAGCCAGTAGAATACAGAGACCGAAAGCAATGCTGGTGGTTAAGGGGTTATATGGTGAAATTCACAATCTCTAAAAACCGCCATCAACAGAAGTTACCATAATACCTAAAAACCGCAATCAAACTCATGTTTTTTTATGTTGCATCGTAAAATCACTGCCAATCAATGCAGGTAAATTTATAATGGACGTTACTACAATTCAAATATTTCTTCTAAATTATTTTGTTTGTAAGCCATTTTAGGTTATTCAAACAAGACTTCTACTTACATATCTAGAGCTATAGAATGATCTGTAGGGAAAATAGAATGACCCAAGCTCAAACTATCTATTGTTTCTGAAAACAAACAAAACTCTAAAGAATAAAAATTTTATTAGGTTATATACAAAAGTTCAACAGTCTCCAACCTCCAAGAAAATATAAATTTTGCCACTGAAATGCTCTTTGAACGTAACTAACATAATAGTCATCATTCATGTAGAGAAGTTTTCTGAAGTACTTGGAATTTAAAAAAAAAATTTAGAAATTCTTCTAGATAATGCAATATCATGTCTCCAAATATGAGAGGGTATGTTTTTTTTTTAATGGCGTGTCAACCTTTGGTCATTAACGCCAGGGAGATATTTTTAGAAGCGGGAAGATATTTTCAAGAAGAAGAATTTCTTAGCAATAGGTAATGGTGAGGTATAATGAATTGTTAATGCGAATAGTTATTATGTGGATGGACATAGTAATTTATTTGTACTAGGAAAATACGAAATATATAAGAAAGAAAAAAATGATAGAGAATGGAAAAGAAGCATACTGAAAATGCACCTAGATAAGATTTAAAAGCCTTCCCTGTTTCAAAGGGTATGTTTGGCGACATAATATTGCATAATCTGGTAGTTTTAACGATTTAGTAAACAAGATTATTTCACCCACCTTTGGCAGGATTATATTTCCATGGAAATGATACATTATGATCACCTTAGTAGGAGTTGAAATTGAATTTACTTGTAGTCACATGAATCTTCAAATTCAATTTAGTAACTGCATTAATCGAAACTATGCGGAGTGGGATGAAATTACTATGTAAAACATTATATATGTTATATAAAACATATTATATATGTTAGAGAGAGTCGCGTCTATGATTCCTCTACTCTGTGTTCTTCAACTATTGTCTATTGTCTATGTAATTTGACATGTATTTGTCAACACATATATCACTGAGCAGTTTCCTAATTTATTTCAAATAGTCCTTCCCGCATGGTCTGTATAAACTATGCATATTCCCCATCTTTCATTAAGGAAAGTCATAAATAAGAGTAAATGGCCAAGTATAACTTATAAGCCGGAGAGATTAATGAGCGTTAAACCTTGCTCAATTACTTGTCCGGAAGGAGAAGTGGTCTAAGTACACAGCCATTGTGATCCTAAATATCTTTCTTTATTGTTTTCATTAAAATATAATGTAATGTAAACTTTAAGATATACATTTTGCACATTTAATATTTAGCGGACTTTTTCATACATTTCTTATATATATAAAATCAAATATATAAATATTTTCAATTAAATATTTTCAATTTTGTTTTTCTCTAAGCCAATGCCTTCCTTTTATCAATCATGTTGCAATCAACAACGAAATATTTTTACAGTTTCCATGGAAAACCCTAAATACAATTTAGTTTGTATTTTAAAAATAATTGAGGTCGTCCAACACATGATGCGGTTTTTAGTGAAGTTTCATAAAATATATATCTTAAAATTTACATTGTATCACATACTATTTACTAATATAAATAATAAAGAATATATTTACAATTGGTCTACTTCTACCCATTGGTCTACAGATCTCATACTGTGACTTTACCAAATTTGTTAATCGCCTGAGACTTTTCGTGGCAGGTAAAACCTCGCAGCAGCCAACCAATTGAACCCCCAGTAAAGAAGAGTCAAAAGAGTGGAATACATTCAGCTTACTACTGGTTTAATCAATGAATCATCTCAAACTTATTGACCTAAACAGTTATTAGAAGTTAATACTTTATCTTCTTTGTGATAAAGTCAAGTAGCTTGACTACAGTTTTAAATATCTTAATTTCTTAAATACTTCGTCGATTAATATTTTCGTATTTCATACATGCTGTTAAATGTTTTTATTAGGATGAAATTAGGTGTTCATGAGGAAAAACTTAATTTCTCTTATCTGATTCATTTTCATGAAATACGTTGTCAGGCAGAGAGACATGGAGAAATTGAAGGTCATGAAAGAAAGTAACAGCGAAGTCATGACTAATTACCAGCAGAAGTTATTCTTTGGGACCGTTGGTATCAGCTTTGTTTGGGCGGGAACGACCCACTTACTCAGCCGCAACTGAAATGTCAAAGCCGTTCTGGTTTTGTCTGTAGGAATCAGGTTGCGACTCCAATCCATCACACGTCAGCCGAAGACATCCGATGGTCTCGAGGTATGCGGCCGATCCAATCAGCGGGCCATCTATGATTGACCTTTCCCGATGGCCTACGCCAGGTTATGGATGATCCCAAAGAGCATGTATTCAACTATGGCAATGAGAATGAAAAATTAAATAAATAAGAAACTATCGGCCTGCCAGGTCTGAGATCTCATCAGCTATCACATGTAACTCTAACAGTGTTCTAGCAGGTGTCATACACAATATCATTTTCCATGTATATCTTATCACGGAGTAAGTACAGCTAGCAAATAACCAGTGAGGAGGACAGGAGTCAGTAGAACCAGCATATTTTACACACCATCATAAGGCATCATATGGAACTAAAAATATACCCAACAGTAAACATGATCTTCGGTGAACACTCTCCAACCATAATGATGTTCTCATTATTCTCAGTTGTTATTATTATTCCTAAAAAACAGATTCTATTTGTGTTTTAAAAAGACAAAATTATGTTTTATTTCAACTTTACATTGACTTCATTATTTCTGTATATCTTCAAATTAATTGCAGTCTACATGATCAGATTAAGCTATCAGAAACAAACACATTATACCACATAGAATTGATATTTAAAAAATTAATATTAAGGTAACTAATTAAGATTTTAATTGCTAGTTCTTTTTTTTTTTTTTTCTTTGTTAGCCTCCCTTGCAACCACTAAGGGTCATTGGGGCCTTTTGATAAGAATTTGATTTAAGGGAGGTATTTGTTAGGCAATCATTAGCAAAGTTTTTACGAAATTGAAAATATAAAACTTCAAATACAAGAAAATACCAAATTTTGTCACTTACCAAGTCTTATGGATCTATAATTTATGATAGAAAAATAGCATCAACCTCCAGAAATATAAGTAATTTGAATACATTTTAAAGATAACATGATGAACTGGCAATTTTAAGTATAATAAATAGTATTTTTTTCTATCTGATCAATCTGGACCGCGTTAAAAGTGTCTTGAAAGCCAATAAAGAATGTGTGAAGTGAATAAAGGCAAATGCTGTGTTGGGAGAAATAATTCCAATGGTTGACTGAAAAAATAGCAATATCGGAAAATGGTAAATCTTGGGTGAAATTGCCCCATTATCCTGGATAGACAAAGTAAATATCTTTATTAGCATAGCATTTGAATAACCCCAACAGTCTAATCTGATAAATTCCTGGAGTAAGGTAAGTCTCATGCATAATTAAGTCCCTATCGAAGGAGCATACATTGAATTTGCATGAGCCCTATTTGAGTTAAATTATTAAAACTGCATTCAGTGAATCATTAATTACGCGTATAATTCAAATATTAGTTAAAAGCGCATGCTGCTTGCACAAGATCCAATCTCTTTTCCAATAAATCACATTTGTCTTCAAATATTAAAGCGTATTAAAATATTTCAAATATAAAATAAGTATAAAAATTAACTATCTCCTTCTGATTTTATTTTATAACAGTCTTTACAATAAATAATTTTATTTTTATAAATATTGTTTTCGTTGTGGTATTTAATCCCACATAATTTTTAAACAAAAAATGCAAGAGAATAGAATAAAAAATCTATCTTTCTCAGCCAGCCAGGGCTCGAACCTGGATCTCCTGCTATCCGGGCAAGCCCAGAAGCCAATTACACCACCGAGACTAGCCAGATAATTTATTAAATTCCCCGCACTCGTACCAGGAGTCTAGTCTTTTTATTTTATTCCCTTACATTTATTGTTTATAAACAATTTTCTGTTAATCACACTTGTGACAAACACACTGCCGCGAATAATTACCAACAACCTAATATTATATCCAATTTTATGGTATAATTACCTAATGGTACTAATGATACTTTATTTTTAAGAATATTTATTTTCTCCAAGTAGTGCAATATATATTTTATGTTATATTATATTATATTATGGATGTTTAACTGTGGCATTATTCACGCAAGTGTAGATCCGAATTGTTAATGAAAACTAAGTGAAAAATTTTTTATTTTTTATGAATTAACATTAATAAATAAAACGATGAATAAACATTCTATAAAAATATTTATGCAGCATATTTATATGTATAATATGCATATTTTTATAATGTTAATCATTGTTAAACATTAGAAAATTTAAAATAATTATTGAAGCTATGTGAATATTTCTTTGAGGTTAAATGGTGACAAAATTCACTAAATATTTCCAAAGAATTTGTATTATTTAAATTTCATCAACCAAATTTCACTTTGGATTTACATACACAAAAAAAAATGAATTGTAATTATTGTGTGGATTTACATAACACTAATACAATTGTAAACCTTCAACACACTTCCGAAATTCGTTTTTTGGCAGACGTATAAAAGTCTAAATAGTACTGAACTGGTTTTATTGAAATTTAAACTTTAGGCCTGTGCTTGAAAAATACTTAATGGATTTAATCAAATAATTTAAAAAGGTTAAAATAGTTATTACTTCGAAAAAGTTTTACCAATCGACCATCAGATATATCTAAATTGATAAAATTGCTGAAATTAACGTTTTGTAACAGACATTTTTGTAACTTGCATGAAAAAATTTGGTTTTTAATATCACATTATTCTTAAAAAATTTTAATAATAAATTATNTAACATATATATTATCAAAAATTAAATTATGAAATAGATAACTATTTATATAAGAAATAAACTAATATAAAATAATAAGAGTTTTTTGAAACTCTATATCTTTAGTTATTGGCTCACAACCCTAGTAATAACAGTGAACTTATTTTTAATACTAATTTTAATAAATATTAACGGACAATTATTTATAACAACACGTAATTAACTGTTATATAATGTGTATACTTTTTATAATTATATTCGTAAATCATCATAACGGCATATTTAATGTATTTATTTTAACAAGTCGAGGGAAAACACCATCATTCCTTTGAAAATGGCCATCAAAGATCTCATATTCTGAGTCTCACAGGTTGTGAGAGAGAATTTCTATCGAAATTAAACTAGAAGCATCATTCACAAGTCATTCAAAATAATGTAGCTTTTTAATTCCTCTTTTGTACAATGAGCGAAGTAACTTTTGAGTTAATAATATAAGGGAGACTACACCAACTCCACCCTTTATATTAGCCAATCAGCTTTCTGAATCGATGTTCCCATCACTAGAGCTGATACCCTGACATTAGAAGGTGTTCGGAGAGAGAGTATGTGGCCGTGAGTATTATGTATTATGCACTGAGTCGCATACGCCCACTCGAGCCGTGAACCCTGATATTAATCTGGGTGTCAGCTCTGGTAATGGAATCCCAAAAGTTGATTGGGTAATATAGTCTAAACAAAGGGTGAAGTTGGTATATTCTCCATACCTTCTCCATAGTTGAATTCAATATGTGTCCGCGTGTTTCTTCAACAGAATATTTATTGCGTTTTAATATTCAATGATATATTATAAAAAAGTTAAATGTTTAAAAACCAAAATTTAAATAAGATATTTAAGCCTAGAAGAAATATTGGTAATAAATATATAAATTTATGAAATAATATGTTTCTGCTAAGCAAAGAAAAATATTAAGGTCTAATAGAATCCCACATAAAAATTAAAAAATTAACAAATAAAATAGAAAGAGCTTTTTGCTTAACGTAAAACTATGAATTTAATATAAATAAAATTTTCATAAATTCCCTTTTAATATTTAAAAAATATTTTTTATGCAGGCAGAAATTCCGTTAGATTACAATTTGTAATGTCTACATGTTTCTCAATTTTTTTTCCCATGTAGTAAATCTTAAAAGTAAATAATTTTCTCCCAACAGCGTTAGAAGGAGCTAGTGTAAAATACGCTATTTTTAAATCTCAAATCAATAGTAGTTGCCGAGCAACGAGCTAAGCGAGACAGGTTAAATTTTATCGGAAAGAAATAAAAAGAGAGAGAGAGTGAGAGAGAGATATTGAGGGTGATATTGAGGGTGATATTTTGTGAGGGAGAGAGAAAGGTAATATTTGCTTGAGAGAGCACTAATTAAAGAGAACGTTTTATTAATACATATAGAATACAGCACCGTGGATCTTTTTTTCACTATTCTATCTCTCAGTTCACAAAATACATTACATAATACACCCAATTCTAAAAAATCAATGTAAACAAGGACTAATTGTGTCAAAAATATTTGGAATAAATATATTAGAAAAATTCAAATGTCTCAATTAACACGTTTGTTTTGACATTAAATTTAGATATTCACTGATTCTTCAAAAATTTGCTCAAAATAACATTTATATCTCANTTGAGGACCCGGTCAGTAAATATCTCTAGAAAACATTAATATCGGCGTAAATTAATTTGTATTAATAATGCCAGATATTCCTATATAGTAAATGAATCACTCTCGGCTGCGATACGTAGTAATCAAGACCAGGTGAGATATACTGCAGTGAAAACACAAAAAGAAAAATGTCACTAGGAGTCTTTTCTCCCACCTGTTCTTAATTTTGGAACCCTCCTCATTTGATTTCAAGCGACACATAATTCAGTCAATTATTTGTAATAAAAGACCTGAGTAGTGCAATTGATTTCTATATTTCAAAAATAAGATGGCCCGCCCTACACTCGAAATTACATACTTAGATATTTTTTTTATTACTTTTTTTTTTTACGAATGTTATGGAATACAAATGTTACAAAATTACATTTTACATCTATTTCGTACTATGCATTGTTCTTCTTAAGCCAAAACTATCTGGTAGAACAAAAATCGTGTCTTAAAATCATCATTCAATGGATTATACAATGAATAAGAGTAAATATGCTAATGCGTTTAAAATTTTATATATATATATATATGTATGTATGTATGTATTTNCAGCTAATGAGAAAAAATAAGTTTAATTAAAATATTTGAAATTTTTATTAGATATAATATTATATACTATCTTCAAACAAGTCTTATATTCAAACAAGTCTAATATTTTAAAAATTTAGTATTGTGATGGTCCCTTTTCTCTAAATAAAATCTGTTCTGCTCATAATAAGCGGATCACAAATCTTGTGTTATCTTATGTGTTAAGCAAAAAAAAAAAAAAAAAAAAACTGTTTTTTTGTTGTGTATATTTTGTATATCTTAGTTATTTATTTTTTATAAATTTATTTATAAATTGTGTTAACCACATTTCTAAAAATTTTAGACATAGGGGCCTATCCACCGATAGCGGCCTTTCTGAAAGTTGTGGAGAATTTCAGCAAATATTAATAAAATCAGCTAATATACATAAAATAAAAACAATAATTCCTTGTTACTGTAATTAAAAAAAATTTATAGAGTATAATAGGTGTAAAATATTATTCGAAAAGGCTTTATTATGTACTTATGTATGTTTACGATAAAATCATATTAGAGTTGATTATTAAGAATGTAACTATTGAATATTGAGCGCATTCTTCGCTCACTTAAAATAGACTTGAATATACCTCTCTCCAGAAACTGTGCAGAGATAAACTTGGTTGTATTTTATCTTATTTTACGCTATCAGTCTCAACCAAGATATTTAATTTTAACAATAAATCTTTCCATGTTTAGTGAAACATGGGGTGTCTCCTTGATTTTCGTTACGGACCTCACATTACATTGGTAATGAACCTCATTTAAATTGACACTAGTTCTGAAAATATGGAGGAAAAACAAAATTAGTCATTTATTTTTATCTTTTTTTTTTTTTTTTTTTTACTTTTTAAACAAACGTGGAAATATTCCTTAGGGGCAAACATACATTTATCGTTAAAGAAAGTTCATTCGTTTAGGTAAAGGTTTCATTAAATGTTTAGAAAGGGAGAGTGGGAGGGAGAAAACAAGCACTAAACGCCACAGAGATACAGAAACGGGATGTACAGAAATATAATCACTAATCGATTAAATGTTCTAGCTGTGATGTGAAATATTCTATTATAAAGTAGATAAATGAATGTCTGTAGAGGACAGGACGAATCCTGATGAAAAATCTAGAATTCATTTTTAAGGCGAGTAAAATCTTTAACCTTACTTTTTTCAGGAGAGTATTAGGTTTTCCAATATCGCGTACTCGTAAAAGATCCTTTCCTCCCAAGTCAATTTGGGTTCTAGGTCGGCTAAATTTAGATCCCTATCAGTGAAAAAAAAAATGGTGGCCTTTCTCCATGACAGCTTGATTTGTCTTTTGGGTGCCTTAAAAAAAAATAATCACAATTCTGATGAAAGAAACTGAATAAGAAAAATAAACAAAATTAACTTATTTTTTTCATTAGTTGTGAAGCTTCACAATCTTAACGAAAGACGAAAAGTTTAAAATGAAAATCAATCAATAAAACTTATAAATTTATATTCATTATACAAAATATTTTTAGTAATTCCAGGAACATAAATTATGAAAACATTAAAAGCTTTTAGCTAATAATTATAAATGTATATGTATGATTTGAAATTCTGATCTTCCATTTTCTTCTATACACTGGTTCACAAAAAGAAGCTCAAATACCAAGTTTCATTTAATTTAATTTAATTAACGATTGTCAGTGATCGTACAGGCATTATATATATATATA
>KZ807512.1:432638-442672 GCA_000696205.2 Oncopeltus fasciatus | reverse complement strand
TTATTTATTATATTTTTGTATTATTTATTTGTTATTTTATTATGTTAACTGATATTGTAATTTATTTTTAGTTTTGCTTCAAGAATTTATTGTATTGTAATTAGAAAAAGATAACTGTTTTTATTATCAAAACATTTTTCTACTTTTGTGCTAGATCGTGCCAGGCTAGTTTATTTAGCATTAAAAATGCATTTCTGGTGCATAGCAAACATTCGTTTTAACAATCGAATGTCATTCTAATATGAGAGTTACATTCCAATATCCATAATTATTTTTTGTTGAAAATAATACTTGCAATAAATGTGTTGAAAAATGATTATTAGTTAATATTTTTTTTCCCAATGTCACACATGACGGTGTTGAATTATTAAAGAATTCCATTATACTTTAAATACCACTGGAGTAATGTTTATTATTATATTTGGGCAGTACAACATCACCCTCACTTTCAAGCGATTCCCCTACGCTCCCTCAAATTCCAGTTTCGCCACAGTCGATAGTGGATCAAATCAAACCACACCACGTTTCGTCTAGTGGTGTTTAGGAGGTACATTCTCCCCAGTAGCCTGAAGAGGATTTACTAAAATCTATAATAAGAAATTTTGGGAATTTTTCGCTTTTTTCATTGGTCCTCGTACTACGACCGTTATCCTTTTCTTCATAATATATAAACTTTCAATACTTGGCCCCTTTCGTTTATTATGCCGTCTGCCCTTATTATACAATATTTTTATAATAATTTTTATTGGTGGATTAATTATAATTCCAAAATTAGCAGCAAATGCATTTAATTGCCTAATCACTTCTTCTTCTAATGACTTATCAAAGGTTTTAAATGAAACTCAAGTCTTGTACTCTCTTTGTGGCAGTTTAAATTTTATTCCCAGAGCTACGAATCGACACTTAAAAATTTAGAAACCGATTTTCATCGCAAATTTGACCTAAAAATTTACCTGAAAACCTTACCGAAGATTCATTCCAACTTGGTTACATAGAATTCAAAAATCTTTACTCTTAAATAAGTTAGAAAATAACTTAAGACCTTCAATTACTTCTTTTAGTAATACTACTTTAAATATAAGTAATGATTCTGCACTTCTCTTGTATTTTTATTTAAAAAAGATTTACTAAATTACATGGGTAATTTGGGTAAGAAGTTTTTACATTTCTCTCCATAGTTAATTTTTTTCATTATTGATAATTATTTCCTGTGCAATACATGCATTACATAATTTTCTGGTTATTTACATGTCACGGGGTGAGAATGGGGGGGGGGGGATTCTATTCACTCCCTTACAAGAGTAGCAAGGCTAGCTGTAGTAAGTCTCTTGACTACCTCCTCTTGAACGTCAAAGAGGGATGTTCATGCGCAACCAAGGAGAGCACTAACGAATTTTAAGGGAATAAGATCGGGCACAAAGGGTACATGAATGTTAGTATTGATCGTTTTATTGGACATATATGAACGAGACTTTAGGATAGTGCGAAGATTGGAGATTATGTTCGATGGCTTCCCTGAGCCCTACAGCATGGTATGAGCTAAGCCCAAAATACCCAGGATACTGAGAGGGTGTCGGTATGACAGAGGGGAAAAGAGTTAATGACAGGTCCATAGAGCTGCCGCGGTGGGGATCAGATATAGGCGGGCACGAATGAATCTTGCGGGTAGGTAAGAGTGGACAATGAGGTAGCTGAGAGAGGATCATCTTCAACCTAAAGAGCAAGCGCTTTTACCAAATCCTGTTCAAGGTTTTGGTAATGTCAAGGAAGGCAGAGGAAAAGTACCCTTTGCGCTCAAAGTGAGGGAGATGCTATCTAAAACTCGATGACTGTTATGCTGTTTTCTGAATCCAAACTAATGGTTGGGAATAAGGTTTTTCAAATGGCCAGAATTCTTTTTAAAAAAAGGTTTCTCAAATATTTGGAAATGAATGGCAGATCGGACGATAGGAAGAGGACAGAATAACAACTTTTCCAGGTTAGAAGAGGATTATTCTTGGGAGTTTCCAGAGAAAAAGAGGAGTGGGCGGTGCAGAGAATGCTATTGAAATGTTGTTGAGGAAAATAATTCCCTTGTGATGGAAAAATGTACGACAGGTGATAAGATCGTGGGTTGACGACTTTATATGGGAGAGTTTTTGGAATCCATCACTTATAAATTCTTCAGTTTCAGTGAATTTAGAAAAGTTATCGGGTTCGGGATGTGGGGTAATAGTTTACACGAGATGGTCTTTTATGATGTCACTAAAATTTTTATTTTTTTATTTTATCCATCCATTTTTAACGCCAACCACTAGATGGGAAATCTGCTTAGTTTACACAGCTACTGCGTAACGGACTCATTCGCTTCGTTCTAGGTATCATTCGTTCCAAATGTTTCATATTGATTCTCCTTTTTCCTATCTCACTCTAACTGTTTCCTCCTACACGTGTAATGCTTGTTTTCCAAGATTTGCCACAATACGGCGAGATCTACCAGCCAGAAGTAATATAGTCTCATTTGTAGTCAGCCAGGTAAACGAGGTCTACGTGCAAATAAAGATTTACGAATCTGTAAGATTTTCATAGAGGATTGAAATATGTGACACTAATCCACGAACGGGGAAAAAATACTAAAAATTGTCAGAATAGGTCTGCTCATTTTATTTATACTCTTGTGCCAAGGATATAAGTAATGCTATTTACATACGATTTTCTCTGTGGTAGTGATAAGTCAATCAATAACCATTGACATTAGGTAATTGTTATTACAGGCATTAGTTTATGGGTATTTCCTTAAACAAATGCACAAACACAAAACATTCACGTAGACACACCTACTTGTAGAATACCACTCTTTTCTGTATGATGAACGTTATTATTTTCTTTGTGATGTTAAAAAGTAAAATGTCATTGAAGCAAAGTGTTTCAGTCTTTAGGTTTGTCACCCGACATACCGTTCGGAACTATTGGAACTTTATAATGGCTTTTCTTCAAGTATTTTAAATAATTTCCTTAAGTCAATAACCTAACGAAATTATCACAATTTAATAAAACTGCCAAAATATTTAAAGAGTAATATTTCACACATAAACTTGTGAAACGATCATTTATTAAATAATAATGTTCTACGTGCTTGGTTGTAGAAGATTTTGTTAAATCATTTATTGATTATAATGGTATCAACACATATCATTAACTAAATTAAATATTTAAATACCTGATAGATCCGGGTACATAGCTGTTTGATATACTATGAAAAATTTAATAATTGATTTCTGGTTAAAATAGTTAATTTCTTTTTTAACGTTACACATTTTATTATATGTAAAAATGGATGAAAGTGGATAAAAATTTTTGAATTAAATAATGAAATTAATTGTGGTATGTAATCCCACGTTCAATTTTCTACAAGAAATGCAAAGGGAGCCAGAAAGTTTAATGAATTGAAGCTTACANATATGTATATATATAATTTAAAAGGAGCACTTCCACTGGCTTACCTTAATAAGTATAATAATAAGTATTATTACCTTAAACCGGGGCTAAGTAAGAAAAGAAGAAAATTAATTGGAAAAAATTTTTGACAGTGTAGACCGAGAAGCTAGGGTTTTGTTTTTAAATTGCCTTGGCTCATCAACGAAATTAATTAATTCATTTACTTTTAATGTGCTGTAAGGTTAAAAGAGGGCTTATATATAGAATTATCCTAACCTTAACGTTGTCATTAAGTATACATTTGAAAAATAAGACTGCAAAGGCAATATCTGTTATTTATTCATAGCATATTCATTACAGGTATTTGTATTCATTTACAGTTTCAATAGGTTTTCAATTAGGGTTTCACATTTAGTATGTTATTCCTTTAAATTAAAATATTTAATAGTGTTCTTATAGCTTTGGGGAATAGGGAGCAAAAATATGGGGAGGTCAAAAATATAAAGATAAATAACAGCACACGTTGAAAACTTATCACAGATAACTGTGATAAGAACGTTTATAACAATCAAAAATATAGATAACTTAGAATTAATTTTAGAGAAGGAAGGAAATAATAGATATATTTTGTAGTTAAAAATTTTGAGGGGCTTAATAAATGAGTGTAATTTGGAAATTTATTTAGGGATCGAAAATGTACAAATCAGCAGGGCTAAATAGAGAATGAGCAGGTCTGCTATCAGGGCTGATGAAACAACGCTAGCTTTGCGAAAGCTCCACAAAAGAATGACTTTTCGACATGATCAAGCTCGGAAGAAGTATGAATGAATATTCCTGGAGACCGTGGAAGCCTACGCGAACAAAATGTATATTGTAAATTGTAAAAAATTTAATTTTTTAATTATTATTCATAAAAAAGAATATTTTAGAAGTTACGAAGCAAAATTGATCAGTTAAGATTTACTTAAGTTAGTTTAATATGAAGACACCATTAAAAATTTCTCCAGTTTTTATGAGTTGTTCGTGTAGAAACATGAAATCGGTAACTTATTTTATTCAAATTTTTAGAAAGTTTGATAGAAACAAAGAGATTCTCTTGATAATACATTTTTCGTACAGTTTTTCGTTCATTTCAGAGAGAGAAAAAAAAGAAAAGAACTTTTGAGATATATATCAAAATACGTGTTGTAATACTCTCTGTGATTATCTATGTTCCTTTTCTCTGAGCCTATAGTTGATAATAAAACTCATTATAAATTTTTAAAAAAATATGCCTATTATTTTATACGATCCAATGTTGACTTCACCCATGAGAGCACCCCCATAAGGAGGGTGAGAGTTAGAAAGTAGGGAAAAGTAGAAGAACCTCAGGAAAAAACAAAGCCAAAATTATAAATATTGTTACGATGGAATTATAACAATAATTAAAGGAAGTAAAGTTGCCAACAAAAGTATAGAAATGATCATAACACTTTTTTTATTATTTATTTTTAGCCTCCCTTTCTACTTATGGTCATGAAGGGAGGGTCTATCTACAGGTTTCCATTCTAAATATCCCTAGCCCAAGACAAGTTTTATCTACTGATAAAAGCTTGCCCTAGGCGGGATTTGAACCCGCAGCGTCACGATTACGAGATCCAAACGGATCCCCTGAGCTACCCTGGTGCCCCCCCCCACTCTTTAGTTTATTCAAAAATAGAGGACGTTGCGATGAAAAAATCATTATAATTATCAATTATTTTTGTTCATGAATCAGTTGAAGAAGGTTACGAGCACTGTGAAATTAGTCAGGTTAATAAAAACATAATTTAAAAATACATTTATCATCTTTTGACAATCAGCACATTCTAAAAAAAAAAAAAAAAAAAAAAAAAAACGGCCTTAAATGTATTTGAGACAGCCAGTGCTTTGCACTTGGTGATGTGTAAATTTATTCTGATATAATCCGATGGATGAATGACTAATATATTTGACAATCTGGGAGATGACAAGATTGAGGATTTCTCTTTAATGCCCAATCTAGGTGGTGGGACAAATAGCTGGCTATCGACAGTGTTGTTGGTGGGGGCGAGGTGGGGACCCACAGTGCGCTGAATACCAACTTGATAGGTTGTAGGACCCCGCTGGTGGCAGTGACCTCTCAGATGTCAGCGAGCATGTTGGCTGTCGGCTTCTTCCTCCTGTTGGCCATCCTTCCAGGTATGGGTGCACCTTCTAACTTTTCCAAGTTTTTCATAACCTGCTCGTGATAACCTGGACTTGCTCACAGCCAAACACAAATTCACCAAGCCACGCGTTTACAGATCCATGATGAATTTATAGAACCCCATAGGCCGAGATCCGGTTGCTTATTAACTTTTTTTTTCGCTTGGAGCGCGAAATTTGAAGGAGGGACAACGAATAAAGGAAGACCCATTTCCTCTCACGACTTACTTGCTTAAAATTAAGAAAATAAATCCTCAATAAATGATTTTCTTACATAATTAAACATGTATTTTATAATCCATTTTTATTATTATTAATAAAACAAATTTTTGAAATTGAAAAAAAAAATTGTAGCAAAATCCATATTTTAGGTTATTTTCCTAATGAAATATGAAATATTTCAAGTAACCAGAAAAAAACAAAAATCATAATCCTTTAAAAATTTGATGTTTTACGTTTAAATTAATTTAAATTAAATGAAACCCGAAAATCTAATATATATATATTTGTTCCAATCATTGCAAAATAGTTTATTTTTTCACATATTTAAATATATATTTTAGTAAGCATTTATTAAAAATGTTATTGAATATAAAATTGTTGAACAAGTTAATTGGAGCGAAGTGAATTTCTTTTAAGACAAGATATTCCATAGCTCAATACACCACTTCGCATTTGTTTTGTGTTATAAGAGGTCACCAACGACATTTTACAAGGGAAGTAGACAAAAACGTTGAAAAATACAACCCGATAAAAATTTCAAACGAAATTCACTCATTGACACATTAAATGGTGTCATCGTCAAACTCCTCGTCGTAAGGGGTTGCAAACAAAGTTTTCTATATCCGCAAAGAATAACGGATGCTAATGAACAAATTTTCAGCTTTATTACTTCTTCAGCTTCGGTCTGCTGCAAGCTAATTAGTCCATTTAAGCCGCCGTCTCATTACAATCCGCCATTTGATCTCTCTTGACAATATAATTTCATTGACTCTGTTAGAAACGGCTGCACTAAACAAAAAGGCGCGGTAGGCAATTGTTTTATCATCCCCATTAATTCCCTTGCGTGAAGCTCCCCTCACACACATTGATTATTGGCTTGAGCGTGACAAAGTAGACCATATGCCTATTCAACAAGTAGAAACAAGAAATCTTACTTCGGAGTATCCTTTCTTCTGACACTGTTATCCCTGCTCTTTATAGTACACTACCATCTGTACTCTTTACAATTACATCGTCGCCTTTAAGCAGTTGGACTATCGAATCACTCTATGTTCAATTTTTCTTTCCGAAGCTTATAAAACTTTAAAACACACATTTGCTCCTCGAGAAAGAGATATTATTTATTTTATCATTTCTTTATTTAGTATTATAGCAACTAGATCTGATATTATATTTTGTTTGTATGTTTATCTTGTTACTTAGGCCTTAAGAAGGCCAAAAATTGAGTTAGTAATGTTAATAATAAATAATGATAATATGATACGATAATAATAATATAATACGTTAATAATAAAAACTTTTTTTGGTCTACAAATTAGTTTTTATTTCCTCAGATTCCAAGACCGAATCCCCGACCAATTCTTTNTATATATATATATATTACCATGTGGATACTATATCCCTTTTCTAGCATACGGATATTTGCTTAGCAACAAAAAAGGGGGGGGGGTACTCACTGTTTTTAGTATGATATCGCTTTGGAGTCCGAATGTTCTTTCGCTTTTTCTGAAAAGCCATAGTACTCATCTAGTTTTACTTTTTTCCCGTTTATTTTGAATAGCTAAGCTATTTAATGTAAGGCTAAATTCTACTTAAAAAAAAAATATATATGAATGAAGTAAAACGAGATTTTTGATTTTCACCAATGACTATCGTATTTTTTAATTTAATTTAATTAAAATTACTGGCTAAGTGTCTAAATAATGTTCATTTCTTATAATTAAGATTTTTTTTTTTTTTTGGCAGTTAGAGAGGCCAATGTGTGACCACGTGATTGTTTTGTTTTTCCCATCCCATTAGGCGCACATGTTTAGTAACCAAGAATACTATTAGACCTATGAAGTATAATATAAAGAATAGTCATTTCCTATTGAAATATTTTATTTTTCAATAAGTTAACTTATATATTATGTAAAAATTACTTTTATTAGCTGCCTATAATTATAAATATGTTTTTTAGAACACTTTTTTTTTCTTTTGCACCTCTTCTTTTGCCTTTATAAATATTAATTTTGTTGTGTTATATTATCCCACGTAAATTATAAACAATTAATGCGAGGGAATAGAATAAAAAATCTATCTGTCCAAGCCAGCTCCCAGAGATCCAGGTTCGAGCCCTGGCTGGGACAGATAGATTTCTTATTCTATTCCCTCTTCTTTTACCTTTTTGTTTACTAGGCAACCAATATTGCTGTTAGTCTCGGTAGAAGTATAGTTTGCATAACAAAGTTTGCGGGTAAGTTGAATAGTAACAAATGATTACGTTAGCTTAGAGAAAGGAAAATAAAGAAAGAAAAAGAAAAAAAAAACCAACACCCCTAGAGTGAGGGATTAGTTGACATTACGAAGAAGTACATTTTAGTAGGGTATTCAAAAACCTGCTAACTTGGGGGGTCGTTCTCGTCGGGGTCATTATATTGGAGTTTTACGGCTGCATATGGCGCTGGAGGTTTGCTGGCCGAGTGTTTTGTTACCTTTTGATACTATCTACCCCATTAAAATTTTCTCCCCCATTAAATTTATCTACATAAGGTATCTCACGCTAACCTCGTCGGGTGCAGAATGTCCCGCGGTTTTCTTTCAGCTTCTATTTTCAGCTTTATTACTTCTTCAGCTTCAGTCTGCTGCAGGCTAGTTAGTCCTGTTAAGCCGCCGTCTCATTACAATCTGACATTTTGATCTCTCGTGAAAATTAGATCGATTATAATTTCATGGCCTCTGTTGGAAACTGCTTCATTAAACGGAAAGGCGAGATAGCCTATTGTTTTATCATTCCCTTGCATGTAAACACCAAATATGAGAAGAAAATTTGCTTTGATTAAAACTTTGATACTTTTATAGCTGGCTAGTTTTATAAATATCTTGTTCATGAAATGTTTTTTTCCTTTTCAATTGTTTGTGGTCAAGCCCGGAAGATGAAACTACGCCTAATGAAAACAAACCAATTGCGTTTTTAATGTTTCAGGCAGGTTGAGTTTGTTATTAAACTCACACACATATACTATCAGAGAAATTAATTCATAAACAGATATATTATTGCGGCTTATAATATAAAATAAAAACTGTATAGTGTAGTTTAATATGGGCAAACTAAATTATATTTGATTGAATAGATTGTAAAAAAGACATATTAAATAAAATACACCTTCTGTAATTTAACGTATTTAAAAATAAAAATAAAGGGAATAGAAAGATAGTACGTATAAAATAAATGTTCATTGTGAGAGACGTAACTGAAAATTGGTAAAGGAATATGCTATTGGTTTTAACTTCTATTGTATGTTAAATTTTTGATTAATTATGACCAATTTTAATTTGATCTTGCATTGAAGTGGCTAATAAAAGCTTAAACATTGCCAAGAAAATTAAATCAATAAAAATATTTTTACACTGTTGTTTCAGATTCGGGCCCATAATAGTTATAAAATAAAATAATGTTACTTTAATTTAAAAAAAAATGATATGAAAGTTAAAAAACTATTGTTTCAGATGGGAATGGAGAGAATTGGCATATTTATTATGATTTGGAGGGGCAGCAAATTCCTTTGGTGGATTCTGAATTAAGGGGAAACACACTTCGCTACGGTTGGATCCCATGCTCCTGCCTGGACTACACTTGTGGATGCTGTATGGGCATCAATGCTTCCTTCGCAAACTTCTCAAGATCCGGTGAGACAACTTAAATTTGACTGAAATTGATTTGGTCCCATAAAACAAGTAGGTGAGTAGAGTATCAAGCCATAATTGGCCAATCTCCATTTCTGGAATCCACGATTTTCTGAGAGCTATCGTGAACATACTCTCAATATGTTACAGATGACAACAGGATAAGGAAGATTGCCAAGACAATTTTGATGTTTTAGATATAGTTTTGATCCTTTAAACGGTTGAAAAATTGTGGCATACTCTGGAACTCGTGTCAATACTTGTATAAATGGAGTCTGGAAATCTGGAAAAAATTTTACCTTCTTTCACGTTTATATTAATTATTTATAGTAAAATAAAAAATAAATGACGGAGAGAATGTTCTTCAAGAAACATCTAAACACGACAAAGGTTTCAGATTTGCCTCATCTAGAAATCATCCAAAAAAAAATAAGTGGATATTTGGTCGAGTAAGTAAAAAATAACAGTGTGGTAGCTCATGAAAAACTTACCGTTAAAAAAAAATTCTGGTATATATATATATA
>KZ807512.1:320360-330477 GCA_000696205.2 Oncopeltus fasciatus | reverse complement strand
TATATATATATGATGGGTCATATTTAGTCCCTCGTATGTAGGATCGTTAAGGATCTGTTGACTTTTTCAAAGTCATGTCATAGTACGTATGTGAATATGATTAACTTTACATTTACGCATACTTTAAGGTATGCGTGTCAAAAAATATTAAATAAAAATATAATGAAAAACTTCTCTCTGATAAAATGAAAACAAACGTTTATTGAAAAAAAATGGTTAGCTCCTCCACCATTGGGAATTTCTATTCTTGTAGAAGTGTTGCTTGGTTGTGATCAGTTCTCTATCTTCCTCTGCCTTGTTGGAGGGGGTTCGATTTCCATCACTACTGTCGTGGTTATAAAAATTATTTCTTTCTCATTAAATAAAAACAAACGTTTATTGAAGAAAAAATGGTTAGCTCCTCTACCATTGGGAATTTCTATTCTTGTAGAAGTGTTGCTTGGTTGTGATCCGTTCTCTATCTTCCTCTGCCATGTCTGACTCCCACCTCTGTTGCCGTGGCTGGGAACAGGAGCCGACTGACGCGATTCCTCGTGCGAGAGGGGTGGGGGAGATCTAGCTGACACGCGCTGACTCTGTCCTTGCGATGTCCTTAACACGTGCGGTTGCCTCGCGGCCAGCCTTTACATAATTTATCTCCCCGAGAGCCAGGCGGGCAACAATGTTCCGTCCCGTTTGTCTTCCCTCTCCCCTGACCTTTCTCCTATCGCTGCCCTCCCACTTCCACACTCTCCTCATCACTCATACCACTCGCCCATATCTGCCCCAACGGAGTGCTCAAAATAATCTATCGTATATATGCGACAGATCCAAGAGTATTGTATACAAATTTTTTTATTATTTAGATCAGTCATTCGTTAAACGTCGTACGTACCTACTTAAGGAGACGAGAAATAAATGTATGCTTAACTATATTTTTTTTTGCATTCCAAAAAAGCACGTGGTTTTTACGTCAACATGATTCAATCATGGACAAATAAAATTAATTTACCAGGTATTTTAGTCAGCCAACTATTCATTGACCAATTAGTTTGATACACCTTACCTAGAACTCTGTCCGAAACATATTGCGGAATAAAAAATGCTGCTTGAGTGTTGAAATTTGTTTCTCTGCAAAAGTTCGAAATTACAAAACATATCCTACTTATTGTATCCAATAATTGGCAAGAATTAGGTTGGGCAATTTGATATGCAAGTTATCGAATAATTAATTTCAGATAGGAAGGAGGAAAATATGAGCCAAATTAGGAAAATTTATATTTTCAACAGTAAATTATTTTTTTTTTTCTGAATTAACTCTTTATTAAAAAAAATTATCTGTACATTTTTTACACTTAATTTTTTGATGGGGTACATGATAATAGTCCTTGCTCGTCTATCCCGGGACGTAACCCGTCCTCAGAGAGGAGCCCAGGTTAACCCGCGATAGACAATCCGGCACCCATCTTCTCCTTATCCTAGGATAAGAAGGAGACTAGGCAGGGAGTCAAGGAGGGAATGAGAGGGGGAGAAAAATGCCAGTGCATTCACTCCCTAAGTAAATTATTATTAAATCCAAATTTTAAAAAACCAATTGTCGAACAATTCCATTAAGAAGAAAATGCTAAGTTTCATGAAAGTATGTACTGCTGATAAGAATTAATGGAAAATATAGGGATAATGTAAAAAATATAAAATTAGCGATTGTGTCTATTTTATATTCTTTACATTATCCCTATATTTTCCATTAATTCTTATCAGCAGTAACAGCTTTCATGAAACTGAGCATCTATTGAGATGGACAGGGAGGAAAATAAGTTAGTTATCTTACTTGGTTTTCCTATTGATGTAAATATAGATTTATGGAGCTGGCTGTCGCTGGATAATACAAGATCATTGAATAATAAATTAAAGTAATCTTAATATTCACTCAAATTTGCCAACCCTACGGATGAGATTTATTTTTGCCTTTTTTTTCAATGTCCGCATTTTATATGCAAAAATACATTTTGGCATTGGAATAAGTGCATTTATAGAAAGGTTGTTCACCTCAGACTCCCCAAGATAATCCAGCCTATTCCTCGATGCCCCATGGCCACCCGGTGTCTGGCAGGACTCTCCGTTCCCCGGGAGCGAATACCAAAATTTATTTGTTGAGAATTAGGTATGAGGCCAAACTCAACAAAAATCGTACAGTACCAGGAACACAAAAACCCCGCGGTTTGTATTTTTGTTCTTTATCAGGAATATTTTTAAAAACGGTCGTGCCGATTAAAATTAAATATGTTTTTGTTTCTTCAAATTCCAAGACCCAATTCTCGACCAATCCTTCCTCATCGGGAGTAAATAAAGTTTTCTTAATAATTGTGACGAATACTTCTTTACATACAGACTTTCCACAAAGAAAACTTATATGAACCGCATATATCCATTCACAGCGAAAAACACATCCATTAAACTACGTGGTCACTTATCAATTTACAATTAAAATGAAAGAAACTCGAATATTGATAATTAATGCTTGTTTATAAGTACTTACTTATAAACAAGCATTAATTATACTTATTGGCGCTAGCCCTATTACAAGTCCTATTTACTGTCTCCTTCCCTTAAAGAAAAATTGATTGGATTTGTTACCGCCATCAGTGATGCTACAGGCAAATGTATACCAAGAGTATATAAAAGGGTTGATCATATCAAATAACCTTCTATACCATTAAATATATTGATCTTATGCGATAGTATATAATCTTATGAAATTTATGGGACATTTAGCGCCTTCTGCATTTTTTGGAGATTGGCCAGTGTAAATTTGTTTGGATTCTGGGGCCCCTATACGAACCTTTTCTTTCTACATAAAAATTAAATTATCTTTCCTACAGTTTTGAGCACTATCTAGCCCTGATAAACAGTCATGAATTGAATGAATAACAATTAATATAACAATCATGATCGTAGTAGTAATTGTTTTTTCGGTAATCAATAAAACAAACAATTAACCTATGACTAAGTAGTTGATTGTTATTTGTTTTTTGTTTTTTTGCTCAGCCTGATTCCAGACACAGAAAAGTAAATGTGCTTTCAAAATACTCTTTATTAGGAGATAAATTTATATTAGTTGAAATTAGAAAAAAGCTTTATAAAATACAGCAAATAATATTTTCATGCATATTTTTGTAATACTGACGGAACTGATTTCCTTAAGAAGTTACTGAATTTGATAATTTTTAGTTATACACTTTATAATTTAGAACAATATGAAAATTCTTCAATTTGAAGGCTTGAGACATCTACTTTATAAAATAGAAATATATTTGAATGTTATTAAACATTACCGAGTTGTTATTACTCCTTGTTGACTTATTAGAAGTTGGCCCTCCAAGATTAAAAGCGCTTGAAATTGTATAAAATATTTTTTGCAGGTAGGCAAACTTAAATTTGTATTAATTATCTTGGTAAGTAGTATTGACTCTATTTATAGTTGTTTTACATATATTAGGCGCTGTTATTATGTTTTTCTCATCTGAATATGTAACTACGAATTCATCTAGAAAGATATGTATGTAATTACACATTTTGGGAATTACATACATATCATAGACGTATGAAAATCTTAACCACTAAGTTGTTTTATTTAATATTTATAGCTTGTAATTTCTCTTAATCTAAGTGTCAATTTTTAATTTTATGATATATTTTTACTGAAGTTTTGCTATAAGTTCATTATTAGTTAATTAAATATGTAATCGTAGATTATTTAGCAATTTTTGATGGAATATATATATTGGAGTTCTTCTCATGGTAGAATATTTGATTTTCTCTCCTTTTCTACCAACTAGAGAGCAATATTCTTATTACTTTATATATATATATAGGTGTGTGTGAAAGATAAATTTCTTTTCAGCTATACGTGCAGCAATATTTAGTCTCGAGCAGAATACAAAATACCTCAGAATTTAAGAGTATAAATACATTAATAAAAGCTGTAAAACGAAATTGGATCACTAAGAGTTTGTGTTTATATGTATCCCCAAATAAATAAAAAATGAAAAGAAAAGCGCTGGCAAATTTCATTTCAAACTCAAAGATACAAGGAATATACCTTTAAAACATTCATTGATTAAGATTCCTGTCAAAATGATTTGCTTAAAATGAACTTTTGGGTTATTAGTATTGTTTGAATACTAAATTTGGCATGGAAACATTTAATATTTAGCAGACGATACTATTAGTTAAACTGACCGAATATCGTTACCCATCATTAAAATATTCATTGATAAATATTCAACGACCTACATTGTTATTCAGAAAATAGAAAATGAGTGGTATTCATTGGAAATTAAAATTTCAAATATGAATATTTAATTACTAAGGTTCTGAGAAATTTGCTTAATTTAGGGACCTTTTGAATAAGGTTTGGATTTCTCATTGAAAGAATTTAACTCTGGTTGAAGTCGGACGAGGGAAAGGAAAGGTTCAGATGTAAATCTAAATTAATAATCATAATATTTTCCTTATTATTTGAGTTAGAAAAAAAATTTATATAACTCATGAACTGTAATTTTTNCTTGCTCGTCTATCCCGGGACGTAACCCGTCCTCAGAGAGGAGCCCAGGTTAACCCGCGATAGACAATCCGGCACCCATCTTCTCCTTATCCTAGGATAAGAAGGAGACTAGGCAGGGAGTCAAGGAGGGAATGAGAGGGGGAGAAAAATGCCAGTGCATTCACTCCCTAAGTAAATTATTATTAAATCCAAATTTTAAAAAACCAATTGTCGAACAATTCCATTAAGAAGAAAATGCTAAGTTTCATGAAAGTATGTACTGCTGATAAGAATTAATGGAAAATATAGGGATAATGTAAAAAATATAAAATTAGCGATTGTGTCTATTTTATATTCTTTACATTATCCCTATATTTTCCATTAATTCTTATCAGCAGTAACAGCTTTCATGAAACTGAGCATCTATTGAGATGGACAGGGAGGAAAATAAGTTAGTTATCTTACTTGGTTTTCCTATTGATGTAAATATAGATTTATGGAGCTGGCTGTCGCTGGATAATACAAGATCATTGAATAATAAATTAAAGTAATCTTAATATTCACTCAAATTTGCCAACCCTACGGATGAGATTTATTTTTGCCTTTTTTTTCAATGTCCGCATTTTATATGCAAAAATACATTTTGGCATTGGAATAAGTGCATTTATAGAAAGGTTGTTCACCTCAGACTCCCCAAGATAATCCAGCCTATTCCTCGATGCCCCATGGCCACCCGGTGTCTGGCAGGACTCTCCGTTCCCCGGGAGCGAATACCAAAATTTATTTGTTGAGAATTAGGTATGAGGCCAAACTCAACAAAAATCGTACAGTACCAGGAACACAAAAACCCCGCGGTTTGTATTTTTGTTCTTTATCAGGAATATTTTTAAAAACGGTCGTGCCGATTAAAATTAAATATGTTTTTGTTTCTTCAAATTCCAAGACCCAATTCTCGACCAATCCTTCCTCATCGGGAGTAAATAAAGTTTTCTTAATAATTGTGACGAATACTTCTTTACATACAGACTTTCCACAAAGAAAACTTATATGAACCGCATATATCCATTCACAGCGAAAAACACATCCATTAAACTACGTGGTCACTTATCAATTTACAATTAAAATGAAAGAAACTCGAATATTGATAATTAATGCTTGTTTATAAGTACTTACTTATAAACAAGCATTAATTATACTTATTGGCGCTAGCCCTATTACAAGTCCTATTTACTGTCTCCTTCCCTTAAAGAAAAATTGATTGGATTTGTTACCGCCATCAGTGATGCTACAGGCAAATGTATACCAAGAGTATATAAAAGGGTTGATCATATCAAATAACCTTCTATACCATTAAATATATTGATCTTATGCGATAGTATATAATCTTATGAAATTTATGGGACATTTAGCGCCTTCTGCATTTTTTGGAGATTGGCCAGTGTAAATTTGTTTGGATTCTGGGGCCCCTATACGAACCTTTTCTTTCTACATAAAAATTAAATTATCTTTCCTACAGTTTTGAGCACTATCTAGCCCTGATAAACAGTCATGAATTGAATGAATAACAATTAATATAACAATCATGATCGTAGTAGTAATTGTTTTTTCGGTAATCAATAAAACAAACAATTAACCTATGACTAAGTAGTTGATTGTTATTTGTTTTTTGTTTTTTTGCTCAGCCTGATTCCAGACACAGAAAAGTAAATGTGCTTTCAAAATACTCTTTATTAGGAGATAAATTTATATTAGTTGAAATTAGAAAAAAGCTTTATAAAATACAGCAAATAATATTTTCATGCATATTTTTGTAATACTGACGGAACTGATTTCCTTAAGAAGTTACTGAATTTGATAATTTTTAGTTATACACTTTATAATTTAGAACAATATGAAAATTCTTCAATTTGAAGGCTTGAGACATCTACTTTATAAAATAGAAATATATTTGAATGTTATTAAACATTACCGAGTTGTTATTACTCCTTGTTGACTTATTAGAAGTTGGCCCTCCAAGATTAAAAGCGCTTGAAATTGTATAAAATATTTTTTGCAGGTAGGCAAACTTAAATTTGTATTAATTATCTTGGTAAGTAGTATTGACTCTATTTATAGTTGTTTTACATATATTAGGCGCTGTTATTATGTTTTTCTCATCTGAATATGTAACTACGAATTCATCTAGAAAGATATGTATGTAATTACACATTTTGGGAATTACATACATATCATAGACGTATGAAAATCTTAACCACTAAGTTGTTTTATTTAATATTTATAGCTTGTAATTTCTCTTAATCTAAGTGTCAATTTTTAATTTTATGATATATTTTTACTGAAGTTTTGCTATAAGTTCATTATTAGTTAATTAAATATGTAATCGTAGATTATTTAGCAATTTTTGATGGAATATATATATTGGAGTTCTTCTCATGGTAGAATATTTGATTTTCTCTCCTTTCACTCATACCACTCGCCCATATCTGCCCCAACGGAGTGCTCAAAATAATCTATCGTATATATGCGACAGATCCAAGAGTATTGTATACAAATTTTTTTATTATTTAGATCAGTCATTCGTTAAACGTCGTACGTACCTACTTAAGGAGACGAGAAATAAATGTATGCTTAACTATATTTTTTTTTGCATTCCAAAAAAGCACGTGGTTTTTACGTCAACATGATTCAATCATGGACAAATAAAATTAATTTACCAGGTATTTTAGTCAGCCAACTATTCATTGACCAATTAGTTTGATACACCTTACCTAGAACTCTGTCCGAAACATATTGCGGAATAAAAAATGCTGCTTGAGTGTTGAAATTTGTTTCTCTGCAAAAGTTCGAAATTACAAAACATATCCTACTTATTGTATCCAATAATTGGCAAGAATTAGGTTGGGCAATTTGATATGCAAGTTATCGAATAATTAATTTCAGATAGGAAGGAGGAAAATATGAGCCAAATTAGGAAAATTTATATTTTCAACAGTAAATTATTTTTTTTTTTCTGAATTAACTCTTTATTAAAAAAAATTATCTGTACATTTTTTACACTTAATTTTTTGATNTTTTTCCGTCCCCAAGGTTTTAAGAATGTTATAATAACTTCATATATGACTAACCTTAAATGTGTCTAAGCATATTTATATTTATATAAACGTAGTTTGTATTCATGTAATAAAAACAGAATATGACTAGAATTAAGTTCTAAAATAGTTCTATAAAAAATTTCGATTTCAGAAAATTACTATTAATAATGGAAACAAATTTCTGAAATTCGACTTGTCAAGTTCCAACAGTGTTATCTTTAGAAAGATTTGAATACTTCATGGAATGATTTTTCACCCAAGTTACAATTATAATAAAAACCGGAGGCGCCTTTGTACGTCATCGTAATATATAATCGAACAAGCAAAGATTTTTTTTTTTTTTTTTTAAATTTGTTGCTGGAACATGAAGAAGTAAATCAACAATGAATGAGCTCACTTGAACTCTCTCTCTCTCTCTCATCTCTCTCTCTCTCTCTCTCTAGGAATTTATACGTTTTTCTGCACAGCGATTATCCTGGTAGTAATATTTAAAAGAATAGCTCAATTATACTTTTAACGCGGTTAAAACCCAGTCATATTTTTTTTGCATACTTATGAAACATCCGAGAGTTAAAAGATGTATAAAAAAATGCCAAAAAGAACACATTAAAATAATTACTGGTTATTTTTCATTTAAATTTTTCACGATCAATAGAAGCCTTCAAGGTCTTCTTCAGGTATGGATTAATAATGTAATTATATTATATTTAAAATAGGCGATTAATAATCTTCTTTCCCACAGTAATTTACAGTGAGAAGGATGACTATTTATTACGATCCAGGTGGTCGCGAAAACTATAAATTCATTTGAGAAAATATAATAAATAAAATTTATTATTATTTCTAGACGGCTGTAAAGAGGCCAAACATAGTTTGTACCGCATTTTTTTATTAATTCTTTCACATCCTAAGACTTTTTGGCCAATCGAGCTATCTTTAGTTCTCCGATTCGAGATAAAGTCATTAACATCACATTATTCAGGATTTATTAAAATAAATACCTAAAGTAAATAAGTAAATAACTTGTTATTAGAAATTTTAGTCTGTAGTAACACACTTAAATGTATGAATTTTATGTAAATTCCTTCCACACAAAACTTCATTTATAATATCATTTTGCATAAAACTGTTCAAGGAAAATTCATTAGAGAAAGATAAGATAAATCTCCGGGACACTGTATTATATAAAATTATAACTCTTATTATTTAAAGAATCGTTAATATTCAATTAATTTAATAATTTGATTATTAATCATGATTAATTAATAAAAAAAATTAATAAATTCCTTGGGCAAGTTTGGAGGCAAATGTTTTCACATAAAATTTATGATTCCAATCTCCCAGGAAATTAAAAAATAAAATGAAAATAATAAAAAAGGCAAGCATGAATTTAAAGGTATTTTACTTTTAATATTAGCTCCACAAATAATATATACGCAAGAGTAAAGTGTAAAAACATTGTGCTTATGTCATTTATTAAAATTAATTGTAAAATGAACTCCACCTTTAGCGTCAGATAACCATCTAATCTCGTGAATAATAACGTATCTGAATTACAAAGCTTTGAGTCTCCATTACATTTTGAAACATAGTTACACTTTCAGTGAGAGAAAAATGGCGACCAAAACGTATTGGAGAACAGAAAAAACTTCTTTTTTTTTATAGCCAATTTCCTGTTTTTACCACGTTTGAAAATACGTCCTGTTCTTTAGAAATACTCCTTAGGGAAAATTGAAATATGCTCTAAAAAAAAATTTATTTTTTTTTTACTTACTTCTTTTACAGCAAAGAACTCCAAGTAACCAGTCCTTGATTTTCTTGCGTTCATTTTTCTTACTCGGAATTATTTTTTATCTCTTCGTACATTGCGATTTTTAATTTTCTTATCATTTTACCCTAAAATTTTTACTCCCTTTCTTATTTCATTCATTTAGGCCACATTCTATCTGCTAAAATAATTTTTTTTTTTTTTAAATGTTAATGAGGGAGAATTTCACAAGTTCTATTATCGTATTTTTGTGACCTTTGTATGATTTGATTAGTTGACTCTTCGGTCCCCTGTCATATGTTTTATATTGTATACCATAATTCCTCTTGTATTTTGCAAATCAAATTTTTCTCACAGGCTTATAATTTTAACTGGAAACGCTTTTATTATTTCTGATTTTTTTTTTCAAGCTACTTTTACCAATTTTATTGCTTCATTGTTGTTTATTGTTTTCTTTATGCATTTTGAGCGATCTACATGGCGCTTTATGGACTGTTCCCGAATAATTTTGTTAATGAGCTAGAAAATACTTCTTCATGTTTTACGTATTGCGCGGAAGGCTGACCAAGCGTAACAGCAGGATTCATTCTACTGAAACAAGCTTGAAATATAAATCTTTTGGAGAAAAAGAGATTTAAGCAACTAACATAAGAGACTGGTGAGGAGCCATTTTGACGCGTTGGGAGCTGATATAGTTCCGGGATTTTGAGTTTTATTTACTTTTATATATAT
>KZ807512.1:279890-291310 GCA_000696205.2 Oncopeltus fasciatus | reverse complement strand
TATATATATAATATCTGACAGGCTATATATATGGCTTAAAAATATATGTTTTTAGATTGGCAGATGTGTCTTAAGATAAGATCTTTTATTCTACCTCGAACTTTATATTATAGAAAACGTTTCAGGTCTTAAGCCTTTTTTTCGGGTCTCCAAATTTGTCTACTGTTCCTTAAATATTTTTAAAAATTGCTAAAAAATGTCAATTGATTATTTTGTCTTCTTTTAATAATGTTTTTTAATATTTTAATAAAAAATACTTCATCACAACAGTTTTTTTATAAAATATCATAATTGATTTATATTATTCTAAATGAATACATTTGCGGTAACTAAAAACAGTAGCAGTGTTTGTGAGTTATGAATATGCATGTACTTGATACTAAAATATCTATATACATACATATATAAACAAATATAGGCATATAAACTGATACGATTGTAAATTATTAAGGATTGATGATTTAAAGAACAACAAATTACTATAGATCACTGTTTTTCCTATTAAATCAGTAATACTGAGGAAATTCAGGGGAATAAAATATAATTTAACCATTCTTAAGGTAAACAACACAAAATTACTTACTATATGCCTATAATTTACGTATGTACAAGTTAATGATTTAATATCTGCAGTAATTATTATAAGAAAAAATTATAGGATTGTGAGAACCCCATGGTACAAGGATATACAAAAAACATTATCAAAGTTTCTTATCTATAAACTTTATTTTTTTACTTCTTTTTAAACTGTTAGAATTCAAAATTTTTTAAATAAAAATTTTAAATGGCAATTTAATTCTTATATCTAATACACATTTTGGGTACAAAGCGAAGGAAATATTAGCTTAGAAAATGATTGTGTACTGTTAGGACTTAAAAATCTGAAGAAATATTTCTTCTTTCTTCGAAATAATTCAAATACTGCATTTTTAAATGTTAGCAAGAAGTATAATAAATCATGCACATTAAATTATAGACATACACAGTTCTCTAAAACCAAAATAATAGAATACATATATTATTCTATTATATGCAGCTCATAAGTATCAGTGCTAAAGGAAATTTAAGAACTATTATCCTATCGAGCTCTCATTTCTTGGGGAAAATTATATTTTATATCCGCTATATGTTACATCATAATTNTATATAATACATACATACAAAATCATTTTGAGACTACTAACCTTAAAAAATGTATATAAAGGTTCTCTTTTATCGTTATTACTGTAAAAATTCAAGGAAATAAAATATAATAAACTTAGCCCCTAACTTAACTACTTACTACATGCTCCCTCATGGGGAGCATATATTTATGTATATATAAGTGTGTATATGTACAAGGTAATGACTGTATATCTGTAGTAAAGTAATATAAATAAAAAATGAGACACAATACATATAAAATGCAACCTAAATTATCGTGAGATCTGTTTGATGGTTCCCTGCTGTGATAAGAACCATTTCGAAATCTAGTTATCTAAAAACTTTCTTTTGATACTTTACTTTTAAGTCTGAATTTTTGTGGATAAAATTTGTATTTGGTCAATACAATGCTTACATCTAATATACATACAGGCATAAATTGGAAGGAAATAATAACTTAGAAAATTACGGTGTAATGTCATGACGTTTGAAGTAATATTTCTTCTTTCTTCAAAATAATTCTAATACTGTGTAAAACAAATTCAAATACTGTTCTTAAAAAAAAATCATATTCCCAACTAACTTTTCAATTATAAACGAACACATGTCTTTAAAAAGCAAATAAATAGACCAATGCTGGTGGTTAAAAGTCTTTTTTTTTTAGAAGTTTAATAATACAATTCCTTATCAGGTCAATAAAATACATACATAAAATAAACATTACGGCCATAAAGAATTAATAACTTGAAAAATGGCTGTGTAATGCCAAGTATTGTCTAAAGTTGTATTCCATCTTCTATTTTCTTTCTTCGGCTGACCAAGGTCAACCACAGCTTCAATAAATTATAAACTTTTATAACAGCTCTCATGGGGTAACTGCAATTTCTGCTCGTAAAAAATATAAGCTGGTTAGAAGGGCGTGCTCACTCCAGCTCGGGCGTGCATTCTTTCTTGTGGAAAACCAGTGACAGAGAGGCGGATCTGTTCAATAGTCTGAGAATCCGCTTAGAGCTTGACTTATCGCTTATGAATACTGATGCGAAACGAATGAAATGCAACAAAATATATAGGATCTCTTCTATAAAGTAACTACACAATTGAGAAGCTATCAAGATCATGAACAATACTGAAAATTATCTAAGGAAATTCTTTAAGATACATTAACATAACTAATGAGATTCATTCATATCAAATATTTTACGTTTATAAATTNAAATAAAATAAAAAAATTACAAAAAAACATTTGCCACTGGTGCTGGTATCTGCCCCCTGAAATAATTTAAGGTATTAGCTCTTAAAGTAAATAATGGAAAATTATTACACATTGGCAGATTGTACAGAATATGTTTTTATTGTTATAAACAAAATAAAATATATATTAGAAAATTATCTATAGCATTTCCAAGGAAAACTAAGCTCACACATACTGGAAAAGTGTTTTTTTCTACGGGTTTATGACGCCCGCAGGCGTCACACCTCTGATGTGCCAAGAATAATTTAAATGTATCGTCCATACTCCACATTGCAAAAATTATTAATTTCTAAAGTGTAATATAAAGATATAAAGAAAATATAAGCTCGATTGAAGAATGACTAGAAGTAGAAGTGGGTGGAGAACCACCCCAATCCTTCTTGTTATATATAAAAATAGCTCCAAGTAGGTACTTTGACGTAAATTTTGATACATTTCGAAAGACCTCCAATGACCCCACATTGGGAGCTATAATCTCCTTGAAAAAATTTAGCCCACTCAAACTTTATTCGAGTGAATTGTTATCTAAGAAATTTTTAAAACAATGAAACCAAATTCAAGCTACTTTTTGCAAATCGTTGGACGATTTCTTATTTGTAAAATCTGTCACGTAGGAGGGTGGGGGGGGAGAGGATTTAGGGAGAGACCTAACTAAAAATTGTCAAATACCCTCGTTAAAGTTATATATACAATTTTTTTTTTTTAATCATTATTATTATTATTATTTTATNTGTAATTTCTAAAATAAAATAAAAAAAATAAAAAAATATATATACAATAGAAATTGTAACATGTGAAAATCCACTTGCATAATATTTATGTACTATAACTTTTTTAAAAAAATACATATTGAGGAAAATATTTAATAATGTAATTTCATACTTTAAACTTGATTATAAAATTAAGTATTTAGACTTTATATTGAATATAATTGAATGAATTAAATTTTCCTAAACCTGTAGAGAGGAGTGAGGGTTTTGGGTAAGACTGAAATATATTAGTGATACGAAAAAGTTCATGAAATATTGAAGGGGTTAAAAGTAATTCTCTAACATTTATATTCTGTTAAATTTTTGGGTAAATTTCTTGTCTAATGAACATAATTAAGAAGGCATTTTGGATAGCTTCGTCTACTCCTTCTCTTTAGCCATTCTTGATCCACCAGAGTGATTTTACCTTGAGCGCTTAGAGTGAGCGCATTCCAGCTTGTGGGATATAATTAGTAAGTCATTTATTCTCATTTATGCCCATTTTTAATGAAACATGGGATAGTTTACGCAGCTACGAACTTTTTAGTCAATGCAATTTATCTCATTAATGTTACTTTCACATTAAGGCAAAATATAATTATTTGAGAGTAGTTATTACACTGCTAATAATCTGATGCTACAAAAGTGTACATGGCATGGGTGCTGTTCTGCGCAATGGAATTCGTTATATACTCGCATAAATATAGATGCTACCCATGTAAATAAAAAAATTATTATGTATATTAATAAGTTACAGTATTGTTAAATTTCCTTGGCAATAATCTTTATTAAAGAGCTTCATCTAAGTCATTTCATTAAAACTGCCATTGACACGGGCGTACTGTTAAATAACGTATTATATGTTATAAAAATGAATATGAACATTATAATCACTTGAATAGTTATAAAATAAGCAAATAAATCTCAAAGATATTACAGTCGTTTGAAACCGAAAGCTATTTGATTACAGATGTGGTAATTACTTTAATAATTGCTTTAAATTTAACCTTTATTGATGTTATACATGGAAGAACGGATAATGAGTTGTAGTGATAACTAAGAACATTATTAATCTATTAAATTATTTGTATGTGTTGGTAAATCTGAGTCATGTTATATAAACACATAATGTAACAGTTTATAGACTTAAATTTTCTTATTGATGCCTTATAGTAAAGAAGGAAATATCAGTCACGCATAAACTATGCAAATTTCTCATGCAATATGTGAATCATCAAAACAAAGATGGAAAAAAGTTAATCCATGGCTTATTTGATCTTAGAAACCAGAAACTAGGTAAGTGTAAAATGTGTGATCCATAAATTTAGGTGGTACTCTTGAACTAGAAACATGGAAAGCGCTCAAAGTAGTTAAATTTTTATATTGAGTGTTCACATTTGGCATTTTAACATCAGGAAAAATCAGTATTTTCAGTTTTGCAATTTATGAACCACTCCTTCTTTTTGCTTCCATTTCGTCAAAAAACTTCTCTTTATCTACTCTTTATGGCATCAAGAAGGATTCCAAATCCCATTTCGCTCAGTCAAACAGTCCGATCTGACTAGAGTTTATACAATCAGTGTTAAGTGTAAAGCCAGACTCTCATCTGTCGATCTTTGAACATTCTATGGGGGAAAAATTACAAAATTTTTCAGAGAAACATAGCTTATAGGATTTAGGATTTGCAGTGTATCTTGTTTGTATTAATGATTTCAGGTTATAATACAAACAAGATACACAGTAAACCAGATACCCCACATACTGGCCGGGATGAGGAATGATTGCGTCTATCGCGGCCCATTTATATGCAGCTTTGGATTTGTTATCGTATTGACACGTCGACCTTATCCATCGCTGATCTGATGGGAGCCCCATGCACTCCTGGACACACTCGTAGGAGAATTGAATAATGTAGTTTAGAGCTTGGGCGACCTAATAAAATAGTTATGACCGAAGGAAAAAGAACATGGACTACTCCAATGCAAAATTGAATAGCTGACTCAAACGAGATTATATCTTGATTGAATAGGTTATTCAGTTTTGAATGTTGATGAAGACCGTTTAAGATTCTTTGAAATAAAAAAAAAGGCAGAAATAAAGCAGTTATTTCACTCCTATTTTAACCTTTATTAAACTGAATTAATAATATTGAATTTGGAAACCTAAGTTTTGTCTTGACACCTATGCATTAAATAATTTCTTCTATTTTATTTAAACTCCCTTCCAACCACTTAGGGTCATAAAGAAGTGGTAATGTACCAGGTAATGTTAACCTGTATAGGTTGGTATCATATTTTAAACCTCCATTGCTCAGGACAAGCTTTTAGTTCTAGATTAAAGCAAGCCCAGGGCAGGATTTAAACCCACAGCTCTAGGATTTCGAGACTCGAACAGGACCTTAGAGCTACCCCATTAAACATAATATTTTTTAATTATTTGGTGTACATAATTCATCTTACCTTACAGGTATTAAAATTTGAAGACGTTTTTTTTGAAGATTTAGAATTTCATCAAGTGTAAAAATGCATCTATAGAACAAAATCATTACCTTTTCTTTTCTTATAAAATGACGATTCAATTGTTGTCCGACTTCTGAGTTGAACACTTTCGATCTAAAGTATTTATTGCCGACTTTTTTTTTTTTTAATTCATTAAAAAATATGTACGATTCTCATAGAAGTTCCACAACTGAATAAAAGTGTAATTTTTTTCTGTTTGTATAAATAATAAATATTTAAGTTTATATATATACACTCACATACATAAAAATATATAAAATCTTAGACCCATTTACTAACTGATAACAGAATCGGGAAATCCTTATAATTAGGTCTAAAAGCCGGTCAAAAAAGAGCGTTTATACAAATTTTATAGATATAGATGGAATTAGTTATTCCTTTAAACTTTTGCATTTGAAAGGTATACTCCTCTATTAAGTTTAGTGATGTAGCGGAATTGCTGTATCTTATACCCTCCAGTCATGGGCACTGAAGAAATTGACGTGAAAAAGAAAGTAACCCATACAAAAAAAAAAAAAAAAAAAAATTGTAATCACTTAACTTCAGTTTACGGAAAGCATAGAAATAAACCCATACAAAAAAAAAAAAAAAAAAATACTCAAAACTTATTGCATAATTTTAAAACTCATTACATTAGCAAATGGTCGTTCGGCCTTCCCAGAGCTGAGGTACTAAGCAAAATTCAGCTATAGATATCTGCAAGTCAGATACTTAATTGGGGTTACCTTCCCGGTCTCTTGGGAGCCCGGTGAACTCAACTTAAGAGGTTTTTGATAGCCACTAAAATTGGTTGAGGATCGTAAACGCTGTCAAGCGAAGGAATCAGCTAGACCTTGAAGTTTCTCTTTGGCATAAATTTTTAACAATAGCCTAGAGCTTTTCTTTAAAAATATTTCGGGTTTATAATTTTGTAAGAATACACTTCACCCTAAATTTTTTAAAATGAAAAAGTAGTTCAGCTAAACAAGTGTCTTAAGAATATTAATAAGATTTAAAATGCAGTAAATGGCTAACATCTTGCCCATTTAAACAATTACTCACTTTTTCTTTATGATAATATGTATTTTCGNAAAAATCAGAAAAATATATTTAAAGAAAATTTATGTTGTTCTTCTTTAAAGATAAAAGTTAGTTGATGCATTTTTGTGTTCTCTTAAATCCTTTTAACTAGATACATTAAATGATATTGACTGTACGTTAACATTATTTTTACAGATTATTTATTAATATATTTATGATGATGATTTATGATTAAAATGAATGAAATCAATTTAAAAAATGTCCCACAATTATATGTGGTAGTGAAGGCATACTATTATTTGTAAGGGTTGTACAGGTCGGTGGTCAAAGTAATTAATACTCCACCAATGGAATACTAGCAAAAGAGAGGACACCTATCTCCTTCCAAAACAATTCGACAGATTATTGGAAGATGGAAGTGGAAAAAGAGATTAACTATTTAAGGGATGGTGTGGTTTACAGGAAATGGGTCGTTAATGAAAATAATTATTATTAATATTGTTACAAAATATAGCATATCGAGAAGTGGGATTGTTTTTGTTATTTATATTAAATAAGCTTTTAAAATAATTCACTCTTGTTCAATAAGTTATATCTGTATTAAAATAATCCTTTGTTGTACACTTTAGACTCAATATTGTTTGTTACTGATATATTACAATGAATATAGTTAACAAGATGACTTTTAGACGTGAAAAATATAAATATATATTGCTAACTTACCTCTTCACCTGCTATCTGCACCTCTATACAGTAAATAAAATATAAGCGAAATAAAAAGAACAGGTGCTTGGAAAATTGTAAGAAAAATGTATATTCCTGTTATTAAAAAATATAAAATATTTTCTGCGACTATACTTATACGCAAGAAGAAATATCGTACACAAGAAATCCTGCTTGAAACACAAAACAATCTGCAACTTGAACTATAACGATTCGAGTACTAATGGTTTTACTTATGGCAGCCTACAAACTATTTGGTCTATGTAACGTAGCAGTTGAAAAATAATAATTTTATATTTCTGGTAATTACAGACAAATTAATTAACAATTTTCTTTCAGTGAGCTTGTAATGTGTGTAAAACATGTTAAGAGAATAGTATATTGTGACTTTTCAACAATTTAGAAATTTCAAAAATTGTTGAAGACCTTTAGTTAATTATGACAGAAAAGAATTGTGGAAATGCCTGCTTCTGATTTGGTTCGTGATTTCGTGAAAAATACTTTTCATTTTTAATACTTTTTTGGAGCACAACTTCTTTAATTTAATTTGTTTAATATTTGAATAATATTCTCCGTAACCTCTTAAGGTATTGATAAAGACATTCAAAGATTATTCGGAACCCCTGACAATTTAGAAATGGCGCTTGTGTTGTACAGAATTTTTAAACAACGAGGAATATATTTCTAGTCATTCAGAAAAATTGGAATAAATTTAATAATCAGTCACTCCTCCCTGAAAATAAACTATTAATGAATGTCATACCTTGCATGATCCATGATCTGGCGTCATCGAGGGTATGTGCCTTTTTCAGTATAACGAGTAGAAGTTTCTGAACGTCTAGATTTTTAAACTCTTCCCGGAGGACTTGTATCGAACTCCAGGGCACCTTGGGCTGAACAGAGTTCCCACTAGTGCAACCCTCTCCCCCTGGAACAATTAAATTTGGCAATTTAATATTTTTTTTTTTTTTTGCAAATTAAAAATCACTTAGAAAGTAAATTTCATAGACCCTTAGGTGAGTTTTCAAACGAACAGCTTTTCTCTGATACACATAAAGTGTACACAGTGTTTATATTTCTCTATACATATATAGATACATATACATAGGAAAATATAAACATATGTCAAGAAGTAAGGGGAAATAATACAGAAGCAAGCATAAAAGTACAGCGTAATAAGTAACAGCTTGCAGATATTTCACTTTCTGTACTTATACTTACGTGTGAGCCTGTATATGTGTGTGTGTATGTAGAACATTATATAAAGTATATATGTAATTTTCATGAGATTGTTTTCCTCAATGTCGGTGTAAATTTAAGTGTTAATTCTTTAATAAATTTAACTATTCTATATTTTTTTTTATTCAATAATGTTTTAAAAAGCTCTGTAACGGTATGTCTTGCTGCTGGTCACTCTAACTGAGAGTTAAGGGATAAATAAATCATGACAATCATGATTTAGTTATCCCAGAGCAGAACACTAATCCTCCATCACGCCCATTGCCCTGAAGATGACCTGTAATGAAGGACGAAACAATTTTGGCAATAATAAAACTTTTTTGCTTTAAAAATTAGTTACTATTTCTTCAAATTCCAAGACCGAAACCCCGACCAATCCTTCCTCATAAAATTCGACGGTCAACTAACTACCTCCAAATTAATTATACTTATATTTTGTCAAACACATATGTTTACTCTAATTATCTATCTTATCCCTTTTCTCAGGAGGGCAAAATATGACGCAGAATGCAATATATATGAGTGAGATGTAAATGAACTAAGTACATATCTTTCAATGAAAACCCCTCTTATACAGTACAGCCTCAAGTGTGAAAAATTTACTTTTGGTAGAAAAATAAAAATATTATTATGATTGCAATGTAATTTTAATTATGAATAATATTTAAAATTTGTATAACATTTTAGAGCATGGAACCATTGGAAAGAATATGCAAAGAATTGATAAGAACGTCTGACACTGTAATGTTAAAAATAAATATAAATAACTTGAAGAATGGTTTTCATATAGACATAGAAATTAAATTATAGCAACTTACTAAAAATTAAGTTTTTTTTATTTATACTAATGTCCCTAATACTCCCGTTTATAAATTTACTATGAGAGAAAATAATATTAAATGCTTATACAATCAACTATAAATTAGTTCATTAAGAGTTTAAATCCCCAGAAGATAGTAAATAGAATATTCCCTTGCGGGTATGCATAAAATAAACAAAGGTAAAAATTAGAATGTTAAATAGGTATTAGATACACAACACGTGTAACACGTGTGACAAGACGTTTAAAAAAGTTAAATAANATGAATGTAATAATGAATGAAAACAATTATGAGTGAAATACGGACAATATTAATATTAATTTTTTTTTATACTCTTATTCCACATGTACAGATCGAATTTATTTGATAAAATTTACATACATTATAATATGTAAAGGAGATTAGTTAGAGAGTAGAGGAGGGTTCGAAGGAACTGTCTGAAGTTTGCAAAATGGCGTTGATGTAAAAACAATTTTTGTTGACAAAAAGTCTTTTATGTTTTTCACCGATACTACATAAAAGAAAGAAGCAAAATATTTAGTTTTTCCAAAATCATACATATACATTTCTCTCTATAATTTCTAACACTCGCAATTATTAAAATAAAAAAACTCAGTTCGGCAAATGAGCTTATTTACACAAACTGTGAGTTTATTAAAGACTAAAATTGCTTGAAGGTAAGAAAAAGATCAAAATTAAATATCATGAGTATTTTACTATTAATTTTATGAAAAAAATGTTAAATTTTCTAAAATTTCCTATAGATAACTTTTTTTTTCCTTTACGGATTTCGAATTTATACTAAAAGATAGTAAGAAACGTAATTTCATATGATAGGCAAGAAACTTATTTTTAAAAGTGAATTAAAAATGTATTCAATTAAAAATTTTTAACTACCTTTTTCAAAAAGATGAATTAATAAATTTTTCACTGAAATAGGAATGATGAAAAAGGGGTTTAAAAGAAAGAAGAAATTAAATAAGTACCATTTTTGGGGGGATTTATTAATGCTATAACATTTTTCTGACTAAAAATAGCTTATGTTCAACCTATAAAAAAAATTATCTTTCCCCCATTTTATTTTGATTTTGGTTTTCTAGGGAACTCAAAACGAAAATGAAATAAATCAAATACTTGCTAAGCAAGTCGCAGCCTACAGACAAATGTATTGTTGAATTTAAGGAAAATCGCTAAACAAAGCGGGTGGGGGGTAGATAGTGGGGGAGAAGCTAGTGAGAAGGGTTGAAGGGATCTAAAACTGTTTACTGCTCGAACCGGAGTATTAGCCCCCCCCTCCCCCTTCTTTCTCCTTTTTCAAACTACCAGGGAATAGTTGGAAGGAGGGGATTGGATGGGCGTAAAAATCTAACTGGGAGAACGTAATCAAATCAAATTCATGATAAAAAAAAATTGTTTTTCTACATAAATATATATAATTCCTATCAGCTTAACTGTATCTTGAAATTGGAATTCCTGGGAGAAATTGAAATCGCTCTTCAGAAGTTCCTAAATATAATATACTTTCTAAAATTGAACTTAGTTATAAATTCACTACTGCGTGACTTTTACGATACACATAAATCAAGGCAGGTTATTAATACGGTTCAATTTTTCTCACATTTTTTAAAACACTCATTACAGATATGAACGTTTGCAGACAGATATAAACGTTATCAATGATATCCTTTATAATTGAACATAAGAAATTCAACTATTCAAGATGAGTCATTCAAAGAAAAGTAATTGAACAAATAGAGAAACAGATTTACAGATTAAACTAAACATTTTTAACTACAAAAATATGAAAATATTGGGTCTTGTTTAGATTAGGCCCGCCAGTTATTTTATGTTTAAAAATTCATATCTCCGGTTCTACTGGTCAGAAAAAGTTTTCAAAGGTATATATATTCTTAGAAAAATTCAAAGAATCAGAAAAAAATATAAAAAACCCCCC
>KZ807512.1:259823-273707 GCA_000696205.2 Oncopeltus fasciatus | reverse complement strand
TTTTTTTTTTTTTCTGTGTTAGCCTCCCTTGCAACCACTAAGGGTCATTGGAGGGAGGGGCTATCTACAGGTTGCCACCCTATTTTAAACACCCATGGCTCAGGACAACCTTCTATATTATAAATAAAAGATTGACCTGGGCGGGATTTGAACCCGCGGCGTCAGGATTGCGAGACCCGTACGGATCCCCTGAGCTATCCCTGCGCCCCTGAAAATAAACTTCATTTAACACTTTTCGCAATTTCCTACCAGGCTTATATTTTGTAGGTGCCTCAAAGTGAAGAGCGTAAATCAGTTTACAATCCATGAAATTTTTAAGCAGTGGCGTAATTATAAATCAAATACAGTATTAAACACATTGAATTTTTTTTTAAATTTGTGCATCCTCCCTTTCAACCACTTAGTCATACAGAGAGGGGCTATCTAAAGGCTGCCACCCCATTCTAAACATCCATGGATCAGAGCTTTTATTTATTTATAATTAGCTACCCTGACACCCCTATATTATCATTGACTCTCGTACTCTCTTTATAAGATGGAGCTAATGTGAAAAATAAGAGAACAAAAAAAGGACAGCTCAATATTTTGTCAAAACACCAGAGTTAATGTATAACCATTTGGCTTTTAGGGCAATTTTATATATTTAATCTCTAGTTAGCCTCCTTTTCGACCACTTACGGTGATGAAGGGAGGGATCACGACAAGCTTTAATTTATCGATAAAAGCTTGCTCAGGGCGCGATTTTAACCCGCCGCGGCAGGATTGCGAAACCCGAACGAATCCTATGACTTACCCTGAGGCCTCAGAGTTGCTACTCTTACTGGAACTATACTTAATTCGAATCTAGCCGGAGAATTTCGGGAAAAACGTATTCTTCTCTATATCTTATCTATGTCTTTGGGGTTAGTCAACTTCAACGCTTTGACCTCGACTTTCGCTGTGGTTCCGGATATATCACTGTAGAACCGCGTGAAAAATTATTTTATCTGAAAGGAGCCCACCCGCAGAAATCTGGCTTGCAGAAGTCATAGTTTAGTTACAGTAGAGCAGGAGTCCCCACCTCCCTATATGATGAAGGCCTGAAATTAGGCCGAAAAATTGGCGAAAAAAAATTTATTAATCAGTTTTTAATTCTTCAATTCCCATGACCGAAATCGTGACTAACCTCTCCTCAGAGAGCATTTTATTGATACTTTCTTTCCTGTTAAACAAAATTAAATTAAAAGGGAAATATGTAATATAACAGAAAAGTTAAGTAATAATCTAATCAAGAAGGGCAATATATGTACCCCTCCTAATGGTCGTAGGCCTCGAGGAGAGCCTATTTCTTAAATTATTATTTGATATGAATTTATTGTTTGTAATGAATAACATATCTGATTTGGGGCTTAAATCAAGGCTGTTATACTAACAACTTACTGAACACTTTCTGAGGATTGTTATGAAATTTTGCGAAAACAACATGAGGGAGTCGTGAACAACTTCATCTGAAATTCTTGCAGGAAGTGGGAAAGGACTAATCATAAACTCGACTTTTCTAGTCTGCCATTTCTATTCTTAAAATTCAAGAATAAATCCTTCTGAGTTAAACAAACAGGCCTTCATTTTATATAGGATTTCTAATTTATTTAGGTTTATAATTTTTAATCCTAAGTAAAGTAGCTTTACCTTAGATTCATGAAGAATTAAATTAACGAAAGACATTTATACAATTTCTATGTTAAACAGGAAAAAATAATCCCTGATTGAATATTCAATTGGCTCCCTCCTGCAAATCGTATCTCTGGACCTTCATATTATGCAATCAAACAATTTACAAAGTTTTTCAAGTATTTAAAAAAAAAATGATATATGTTTTATAAACGTCAGGTGACAATCCATAAATTTATTTAATTGAACTGGTATTCAAAATAGAATTGGAATAACGTAAATCCAAGAGTCTTACTTATATTGTCTTTGTAAATAATTAAGTAAAAGTTTAATTTAAATACAATATATAGCGAAATGCAATAATATTTTGACGTTCCGGTATGCCAGCGCTAAAAATATCACCCCCCGTCTAGTCATAAGAGTGCAACGTGATAGTAATAAAATGAAAAGGCTGGAAAACTCTTCGTACAGAGCCTAGCTGCTTGGAAATACCCCCGAGACCTTGGACAGGAGTAAAATGTTCACTTTATGTAGCTATAGGGACAGGCTCGGCACCCTTACAACCCCCCACCCCGAGCACTTAAGCCCCCGCGCTTCGGCTACTAACTGAGACGAGGGGTTATAGAGCTCACCTAACCTGAGAGTAAGCTGTCGCGGCACTGTGCATTCCAAAGTGCCAAGGTTTGGCAACAGGCTAAAGACTGAAAAAAATTGTTTATCAAGAAATTTCTCTTAGGCCAGCTCAGTTGTTGCAAAGAATGTTGGTTTTATTGGGTTACAGTCACACACTACCTACATTTATGTGGTTATTGAGATTTCCACCTCCCCTATTAAAAAAAATAAAAAATTTATTCCTCTGTGAAACGCCACATAAATAACCTAATTTTGAACTATCATACCTTCTATTGTCCGTCTTCATGGATGATGTTTTGCAGAAACCAATGAAGACAATAGAAGGTACGATAGTTCTATATTCATTGGTGGTGGAAATAACCCTTTAGATTATTAACCTAATTTTGCCTTGTATATGGACTCAATTAAATGTCAAATTGCGGCCCATCGACCCCACTCCCAATAAGTTTAGGCATTAAGGCTCAGGAGGTCACGAGGCCATCTCCGTTTTAGTCGCCGGGGAGGATTGTGAGAATTGGAGTCCGACGACAGGGATATGGCATATGGATTAGTATGAAACTAAAGCTTGTGAATTAAAAGTAAATCGAATTGGTTATTCATTACTGAATATAAAGAATTAATGATTAAAAGCTAGTTATGTAATGTAAATTACTGCCCTTTTAAACTAAAAATAATTAAAATATTACGCAGTTAAAATATAAATATTGTCCAATTATAGAAGAACAAGTAACAATTACGGAAACTTTACACTAAACTGTCTTCTAGTGATCTGTAACATCACTGTCACAGACTATCACTATTGTCACTACTCTGATTTTCTCTCTCTAGATGCTCTCAAATAAAAAGGGGATAGGAAGCTTCCAGAGTTCCAGGACAATTTAAAGGGCCCAGAGACGACGCGGCACGATCCAGAAAAATCTGGAGTCAAATTCCAACCGGGCGGATATTTACGCCTCACAACCATCATTCTTTCTGCCTTACGTTTTTGAGGGTATGGTATGGTATTTATTTGTATTTGGGAAACTAGCTATACAAAAAGTTGTGCCCATATACATAACTACACTGAATGCTACATACACACAGTGAGTATATGTTAATTGTTTATTTAATTAATTGAAAGGGTGTATAAAAAATATGGCTAACTATATTGCCAAGGTTCTTACATTGGACAAACAAAAAACCCTATTTCCCGTGGAATCAATAACCATAAAAATGACATAAACAATAAACTAATAAAAACTGCCCTCACTAAACATGTTTTTCATGAAGAACACACATTTGACTTCGAGAACATAACTATTCTTTCCACTGAACCCAATGAACACAAACGCCTTTTGTCTGAAACCGTTCACATTAACCTACAACCCTATCCAGTTAACGACAGAACGGACATAGAACAAATTTTCTCAACGTATTCAAACATTTTTAACATTCTAAAAACCATTAGCCCTCCTTCTCAATAAACCTGTCAAACATTTTTTCCAGTTCCAAAGTTACCTATTCCCAATAATACCCTTCCTATTTTCCTTTGTCCTTTTTATTGCCCTCTTTTGAAACAGGCCGATTTCCCTTTGTACCTTCCGCCTCTTACTTTCCCCCCCACCCTTCTACCTCCCACGATGTGTATCGGAAAAATTATATTTACCCTCAGTCATGGAAATGTGAACTTAGGGGCAGGACGTCCTCTCTCGTCTTCATAATAGGTAGAAGGTGTGGCAAATTACTGTTTTAATGTTATCTATTATTTTTCAATAAGTTATTGTCTGCATATTTTTTTTTTAATTTTAAATTCTCCTTAATTTTCAATTCTGTATTATATTATCGTAAATTATTATTGTATTCTCATTACATTGTATTTCTACAGCCCTGAAGATGGCTTATAATGTACAAAGCCGAAACGTTGGCTGACAATCTTTTTAAAAAATACATCATTTTTAAATTTGTATTTTTTCTTAATCTACCTTGACCGAACACCAACTAAAATCATCTAATAATAATATCTACGATAAAACTCTTCTAAAAAATGGCTAACCAATCGCTCGATTCCGCGCTTTCTTGGAATGGATGTCAAAGAGTTCTCGGGTCGCAATATTATCAAATTTTTTCCTTTGAAAAGAATGGGCAATGGATTAAAACACGTAGCAATCAAATGGTGCGAAACATTGACTATACGATAGGTGAGGCTTGAGTCCGAACCCATGAATTTCTTTCAGCTATACATAGACTCAACGGGAAGTGTAAGGAAGAGATCTTATTGGAATAAAACGTATTTTCGGTTGATTAAAGAAGGATAAAGCTCAGATAACTTGGCGTAAAATCGTTCCAGTTGTTCTCAGTGGCGTTCAAAATTCATAAAAAAATCTCTCAGTAACAAATTTTCGATGAATACCACATTAAAACTTCCAGAAACTACATAGAATAGATTTTTTTTTTGTTTTTCAAACTTCCCCCTTTCAGAAACTGGAAAAGCAATTAGACCGCGATTTGACAATTACCTGCGGGTTTCGAATTTCTCTAGTAAACTATATTTTCATCCCAGGGGACAATCTTCTGGTAAAATATAATATTAGAAGGGTGTTTCAATAAATTTTTACAAATTTCTAACCTCTTAGCTAATTGCTGAAGAGTGCATTCATGGGGACCAGTCTACTGCTCTTTTCCACTTCTCCATGGAGATTAGATGGCGACTAACATTATCTTTCGACACTTTCTGCCAAGTTTGCGAGGACTTGTGAACGGATTTGACTCAACAGATTCCTGCAGAACCTCATCTATATCCAATAATGGTCGCCCGGTACCCTTCTACCATTCCAGCATCGTATCTCCACTGCAATTTTTCAAACGAACGCCGCCCAGTGAGCTGGTCAATGATTCCCCTCAGAAATGTCCCAGCAATTTTCACCTTTACTTTCATTGTGAAGTAAAGTGACTAAATGATCCATACCCTCCGGTATACCCCTCCGCTTCTACTTAACTTCTTAAATTCGCATCTTGCGTTTTTCTTTGATGCTTTCGGCACCATTGCTTCAGCTTTCTACCTNCGGCGGCACCAAAAAATATAATCTTCAATTTTATAAATTTACTTGTTTTATTTAAATTACTGTTCTCATATTTTAAAAAAAGCTACTATATAAACTTATATTTCAACAATATGTTGTATATTAGTTACAGACAGACATTTCACACATTGCACATAAAACGAAAGGTAATAAAACCATTTTTATGTGTGTCATACTCGATAGCTTGATGTTCCCGAGTAAAATCTGTATGGCCGTTATCGATATCCACTAAAAATCGTACGAGTCTTAATCAACAACCATTACTACCTGCAGAGAACCCGTTATTGCGTACACCCACTTCAATGGGCATTCATTTGTATTACATCACTCTGCTTTCCACCTTACAGTGACAGGAATGCCGGATTTATTTGACTTAATCATTATTTGACCATGTTATATTCCTATCCTCTCGTGTTTTTTGTCCTACGAATTTTTTTTTTTTTTGTTTATCATACAAGGATAAGAATGAAGATTTTTTTATGAAATTAATTTCATTTATGTAGTATTTTCACCCGTTATTGAGACTAGGCCTTTTCTTGAAAATTTAAATTTATCTTCTCGTTTTTTTCCCCCACTAACAAGCTCTGCTTAATTTCAAATAAGAGTGTTTTATAACTGATAATATTTTGCAATTGATATTCAAATAAATTTTAAAAAATTACATTTTACACATATAGGTTCTCTAATTCTATTCCCTTACAAAAACATTGTATTTTACGCTATTTTCTAACTAAAACATAGTAATTTACGCTATTTTTATTCTATATGAACACTTTATTTAGAAGACCGGAAACTAGACAAGGTTTGTATTTGTCCAAAAGGAGAGTTTGTTGACCGTAGATATTATTCTAAGATGATTTTAGTTGGGGTTCGGTCAAGGTAGATCCAAAAAACANGTCCTCTCTCATCTTCATGATAGCCCTGAAGATGGCTTACAATGTAAGCCGAAACGTTGGCAGATAATCCTTTAATAAAAAATACATTTTTTTAATTTGTTTTTTTTTGGATCTACCTTGACCGAACCCCAACTAAAATCATCTTAGGTTTGTATTTGTATGTGTTCAAGTATAAAAGCCAGCCTAGGTGGGATTCCACATCTTATTTCGCCACCGATCCTCGTGATCCGATACCTTCCGTTGCAGAACCTCTTTTCCCCACACGTCCAGTATTAAAAAGCTTCTTACAGATAATTCATCGGCTTAGACAAGGCAACGTGGGGGGCACGGACATACTTCCACATGACACCACTCCACTTATGAGTCGGAATCCTCCTTTCTAAGAAAGTACAGATTCGCGTAGAAGGTAATATACTGTTATGAAAGCGGCTCTCCAGTAACCTTCGAGTCAGTGTTAGGTCGAGCATCGGGCTGGTCGTAGTTCTTGCATTAACTGCAGTATGGAGTGCCGGTGACTAGTGAGTTCAGATCTCTTGTATCGTTCTGCGGTCCCTTTGTAATTAAGTACTTTCCATTTAAATTTTATATTTAGCTTATAGAAATTCACTTTTATTTATTTCTTAGTTAGTAAGGGCAGTAGTTTAATAGCTATCAGTTTATCATACCTTCTATTATCCGTCTTCATTGGTTTCTGCAAACCATCTTCTGTTGGCGAGCTCTTTCGGACATTGTCCATCATCATGGCCGAATACATGTGTTCACTGTCACTGTCTGTATAAGTTTAATACAGACAGTGACAGTGAGAACATGTATTCGGTCAAGAAAATGAACAATGTCCGAAAGCGCACGCCAACAGAAGATGGTTTGCAGAAACCAATGAATGGCCCAACAAGTAGCTTTTCTCTCATATATGTTATCTGACTAAGAGAAATTTCTTGATAAACAATTTTTTCGGTATCAAACCTTCTATTATCCGTCTTCATTTTTTTCTGCGAACAATGGATGGGCGATGTCCGAAAGTGCTCGCCAACAGAAGATGGTTTGCAGAAACCAATGAAGACGGATAATAGGTATGATAGTTCTATATTTATTGTTAGTCATAATAACCCTTAAGATTATTTAGCTATCAGTTTATTTAATTGTTATCATAATATATTCACTGTCAGTTGGTATAATTATAATTATAGATCTTGAAAGGCTGAAGCAGGCCTCATCTAGATGCGTTTAAGTTGTTTAGCAACATTATCACATTGACAAGCACAGACAAACGGAAGCACACTAAATAGCGGACTAAATTCGTTCTGCGGATTCAAGGGGGTGGAGAAATGTATCCAATACTCGACCATACTTTCCCCACTTTTGGTCGGGCATAGGAAGTAAATGCATTCGGGGAGAATTCTGCATCTGAGAGCCGGTGAAAAGTGTGTGTGTGTGGGGGTGGGGGACATGAAATCTCTCCCTCGCCCGGGCAACCCCGTCACGCGTTATCGAGCCCTCGCAGAAGACCAGTAGTAGCATGTTCATGCAAGCAAACATATAAAGCTGGGTTTACGAGGCCCCGAATAGCCCTTCCCTGAGTCGGGAAATACCCTCACTTGCTCCCCGCCAACCTGGCAAAGTACTTACCAGCCATCCTCTAGTTAGAGTGAAAACCGACTATGGTTTTTCATGATTTCTGTACATTTTCTAACTTATTCGTCCACTAAGTAAAACTTTTTTAAATATTTATTAAATACAAAGGTTATAATTAATAATAGACTTGCTCAATTAATTTAAAGAAGTATATTTATTAAAATAACCTAACAAAAAACCCTGTAAAAAGTTTATTTTCTAACATGTTTCATTTTTAAAATGTATTTATAAATTTTTTGAAAAAATTAAACAAATTATTGGATTGATGTAAATTTGAAAATGATCATCTTGAAGTCCAACTGGTAGAGGTACGACGAAAACTATGAGAACCAAATGTTGTTTTCAATGCGTTTGTCGAAGTAATAGGAAGTGGAAGTCGATATGTGTAGCTATTTCTAAGTTATAGTTATTTTAAGATTGAAAATAAACTTCTTTTTTTTTTTTTTTTTTTTTTTTTTCCTGTGTTAGCCTCCCTTGCAACCACTTAGGGTCATTGGAGGGAGGGGCTATCTACAGGTTGCCACCCTATTTTAAACACCCATGGCTCAGGACAACCTTCTATATTATAAATAAAAGATTGACTTGGGCGGGATTTGAACCCGCGGCGTCAGGATTGCGAGACCCGTACGGATCCCCTGAGCTATCCCTGCGCCCCTGAAAATAAACTTCATTTAACACTTTTCGCAATTTCCTACCAGGCTTATATTTTGTAGGTGCCTCAAAGTGAAGAGCGTAAATCAGTTTACAATCCATGAAATTTTTAAGCAGTGGCGTAATTATAAATCAAATACAGTATTAAACACATTGAATTTTTTTTTAAATTTGTGCATCCTCCCTTTCAACCACTTAGTCATACAGAGAGGGGCTATCTAAAGGCTGCCACCCCATTCTAAACATCCATGGATCAGAGCTTTTATTTATTTATAATTAGCTACCCTGACACCCCTATATTATCATTGACTCTCGTACTCTCTTTATAAGATGGAGCTAATGTGAAAAATAAGAGAACAAAAAAAGGACAGCTCAATATTTTGTCAAAACACCAGAGTTAATGTATAACCATTTGGCTTTTAGGGCAATTTTATATATTTAATCTCTAATTTAACCCCTTAGTATTCTAGCTCATATTAAATTAGGTACATTAACGGAACGGATAAAATCTAATTTAAATATTTTGTCAAATATGTTCGGCTGTTTGCATGGCGCATGACGGACGTGTAGTTTTGTTTGTTTGTAGTTTTTCTTTGTTCGATTTTCTTGTTCTTAATAAACTGTGCTGTCTATCATTCAAAGTTACCGTAAACACTGATAAAATAAATATTTAAAATATGAGAAATAAATTTAACGAACTTAAATGTAAAGCTCAACTAATTTGCAGGTGAGAAAAATAAAATTAAAATATCTCCGTTCACGTTCAAATGGAGAGTTTCGACCGTAAAGATTATTAGTAGGTGTTTTATTTGTTAGGCTTTGGTCCAGGTAGATTCGAAAATACAATATAAAAAAAAGTGTATTTTTTAATTATACGCTTCGGTTTACATTGTATGTTATCTTCAGGGCTACTATCATGAAGGCGAGAGGGGACGTCGTGTCACCAGGGTCCCAGATTCATGACTAAATATGGGATCCTGATTTAGTCCTGAATGTGGGATCCTGGTGACACGGTGACGTCCTCTCTCGTCTTCATGATAGCCCTGAAGATGGCATACAATGTAAGCCGAAACGCCAGTGTATAATTAAAAAAGACGAATTTTACACTCGATCATTTTGCGCTAATTCCAACACAGTTATTAATGATTTTTTTTCAAAGCGGTGCACTTCTAATCCTCCCTGCCTAAATTCAACCATTATCTCTTTCAAATTTGTGGAAAAAATACATGGAGAAATTTGTCTGGGTTCGATCGAGGTTGGTCTAAAAAATACAATTTAAAAAAATGTATTTTTTATTATCTGTCGACGCTTTGGCTTACATTGTTATGAATGGAGTCATGAAAATTTGATCCCTCATGCCTCCATGATAGACCTGAAGACAATGTAAGTTTTTTTTTAATTGTATTTTTTTTTTTGGACCAACCTTGACCGAACCCCAACAAATTCTCAACTAATAATATCTACGGACAAAAACTCCTTATTAAAAAAAATTTGGATTCTCTGAAATGAGAGTAAAAGTGCACTGTATATATACGTACGAGTACGTTTGTAAGGCTGATATTATAAAAAAATTGACGGAGATTATAGATTTTTTTAGGAGGAAACATAAATGAGATCTTATAATGCTAGAACTTTTATGTGTCCCATTATAGTTCAGCTGCTGAGCTATACGCTCATGAACGAATCGGTGAGCTGTTCCTCTCCGCTCAGAAAACAGGTGGTTCCTTCATCTCTCCTCAACACGTTTATGGATCTCTCAGTCATTTCCTCAGGGAGATTTTTTTTTTTGTATCTCCAGCAGACTTTCCTCATTTCTTCTCCCTTCAACACTAAAAGCCGGCTTTCATAGCTACTTAAACAGTATTGATTACTATTACTTCATTTTCTCTAGCTTTATTCGTTCTATACTATATAAGAGCCCGTAAAGTAATTTGCATAAACATGAGTCAAAGTTTCTTAATAACTTTTACAGTGTAACAAAATATTAATATTTATTAGAGCATTATTGTATTTACTCGTCTGAATAAACCCTTATATCAAAGTGTTGGAAAATCTCCTATTCAGAAAACATAGTTATCCATCTTTAAGTTAGTTCACCAATCAGATTTGTTGCATTCCCTAAACTAATATGGCCTTAGACAATCATCTCTTCATTTTTTTTCCTTCTACTCCCCTCCACGCCCGAAATCAACTTCAATAACTACTTAAGCTACTCGGGCTGCGGATATTTCAATATCTGTAGTTTTGTTCATGCTAAGCTATGAAATATTATTTATGTAATCACAAGTTACATATTCATAAAATACTTCTGAATAAATATTTTATAGTTTAACATTATCGAAATTCAGTAAGGGGGATACGTTCGGGTGTCGCAATTCTGACGCCCGGGGTAAGCATTTATGGCCATGGATATTTAGAATGGGGTGGCAACCTGTAGACATCCCCTCCCTTAATGACCCTAAGTGGTTGAATGGGAGGCTGACACACACTTATGATAGTATTGCACCAGTTAAACTAGAAAGTGATCCTGAAATTAAAAATTAGATTACTTATCCCAAATAACTGACTAGTGCTTATGAAATAAGTGAAGTTAGAGAACAGAGAACTCACAGTCGCTCAAGCACGCTCACTGTAAATTTGGCATTATCACCCACACTAAGGAGGCCACTGGACTGAGTTGACGCGATTATATTTTGGGAATTCTCTACATTGATAAATGTACCGAAGTTAATTTACTTACCTGTTCTCCTAAAACAAATAACTTTTAATTAATTAAACACAGCCTAGACAGGTTTCTGTCCCACTGCCAAAAGTATTAATTATCAATAGCGGCAAATAATTAAAATAAAGAGGAAGCTGGCGTTGTGCAAGGCCTAAATTTGAAAGAGAATCAGAAAATCAGTGGCCCAATTATCAAGAATAACAGCTTGAAATATATCTCACTGACAAAGAGAGTGTTTAATTTTTATTCAGAAATCAGTAAATAATTATGAAATTTGAGAGTAGTGTCATTGGTCACCTTCTCTCCTCATGTGACTTTCATTAATGTCACTTATTTTTTTACTATTCATTGTAATCAAATTACAAAATATTTTTATTTATTTTTAACAGAATGTAATATGTAAATAAGGGTTATAAAAAAATTATGAAAATAAAATTTTCCTTGTTTGTTAGTATTTATTTACATACTACCGGTTTATTTCCCTATTTTTCTCACCCTACGATAGTAAGATTATTAAGTACAAGCTCCGTCATAAAGACTGCAGCTATATTTTGTAAATAGTATCCGGTTAGTCAAGAGGATCATATAAATCCTGGCACCGCGGGTTCAGATCCCTTCCTAAGAAATCGTGTATCTAGAAATTAAAGCTTGTCCAGAGCTATGGATGTTTAAAATGGAGTTACTACCTGAGCATAGCACCTCCATCCATGGCAGAATGAAAGAGAGGTTCAATTAAAATGCATACTATAGTTATCATTTAGTATTGTCATTTAAATTTCTAAAAAGTTATCAAGCATGGACGCAATAATTAAAATAATACGCAAATAAATATACTTTAGTCACAACATATATTGAAAAAAATAAAAAACCGAAATTAAAAAAACGAATAATAATAAATAATAAAATAAATTATAGTCTGGGATAGTTACTTTAAGTAATTTATTTCAATAATTGTGTTGAATTCCTTATAAAAATTTATGAATTTATTCCTCTTCGTTATTGGCCATGTTTCATACTGGAATATTATTATTTTTATGAGTATAAATCTGGAAACTTCAAGAAGTCAACAAGACATGAGAGAGATCTATAAATGGCAGTATGTCATCTCATATTACTTTGATTACCTGTATGTGCTATATAAGTAATATTTTCTACATACATAAAATTATTAAATTAAATATCAACATCTCAAGAGGGTATTAATTCTCTTATTAGGGCCTTCCTTAGTACAGTTCAGAAGATCATCCTATTATCAATGTAATTGCAGTACAATATTTAACATAAAAGATCATATTGCTTTCTTTAAGGCAATTTCTCTAACATTAACAATCACGCAAGAGCAGCAAGACCATAGCAGATTTCCATTAGAGATAGTTTAATTTAGTCATTAATTTGATCTTAGTATGTCAGTTAAAATAGAAGAAAATAGCTAAGACTGGTTCTAGACCGACCAGGAGAGAAGAGCTCGAGTTTCCTAGCTCATAATACTAACCCATACCATCCTAATCCAACTGCCTAAGTACAGACCATGTCTTCCAACTCCAACCCCTACAACCCTTCCCGTTGACTCAAACAAAGATGGCCCCGTGACGTCCTGGGGACATAGCCTGTAAATAATTTGAGAGTGGTGTAATTGGTCACCTTCTCTCCTCATGTGATTGACATTGAATGTCATTATTTTAAATTTCATTGTAATCAAATTACAAAATGTTTTTTTTTTAATTTAACAGAATGTAATAAATAAATAAAAGTTTATAATACTAACAATAACAAAAATATTAACGATATCTCATTGGATATGGACTCCCCCCCCCTCTCATTGGATATAGACTCCCTCCACATCGCGTTCTTAAATAACTTAATTAATATTTTCATTATTATAGTAATTAATGTTTTCGTGAATGTATATAAAAACAAAAATACACATTATAAAATTACTTCTTCTAAAAGAAAATAAATATTTGAAAAAAAAAGGAAAAGTATTTAGTAACTGAGGAAAGATTTTTAAAAAATAGTCTTACAAAGACTCTTAATTTGACTTCACTGGAAACATTGTTCTCCAAGGCTGTTTTTATCCTTCGATGAACGCTGATGAAAATCATGTTTTATTTGTTTGTTTTTTAGAACATAAAACGTAATTAGAAAAAAAAAATGTTTCGAGGAAATAAAATAACAACTCAGATCTCCAGTACCAACAAAGCTCTTGCTCTTCGAACGCTTACTTTACCAGATATGCAAGTTTAAAATGTCGTTTATTTCTTAAAATATATACACAGTAATTTTAAAAAAAAGTATAATATATTTTATTCAAAGTACTGGCCCTCGCTTTCTACACATTTTGTCCATCTCTCGGGCAATATATGGATACCATTCCAAAAGAATGCTTCATCTTTATTTGAAATCCATTCATCGAGCCATTTTCGTACGTTTTCGAAATTGTTGAAGTGTTGCTCCGCCAATGAGTGTCCCATCGATGAGAAGAGGTGATAATCAGAAGGCGCCAGGTCAGGTGAATACGGCGGGTGGGGTAGGAGTTCCCAACCAAGCGAAGAAATCGTTTCCTTAGTCAATCTGGCTGAATGTGCAGGAGCGTTATCATGCTGAAGAATGACTTTGGCGTGCCTGTGAGCCCATTCTGGGC
>KZ807512.1:242264-254550 GCA_000696205.2 Oncopeltus fasciatus | reverse complement strand
GGGTAGAGTTCGAGACGTAGTATGGAGCATTTGCAATAACTCTTAGGATTTTGGATTGGAAGGATTGAATACGTTGGATGTTGGAAGGCTTAGCGGCACCCTAGAGTTCTGCACCGCATGTCCAGATCGGTCGTATTAGTGTTTTATAGAGAGTCAGTTTATTCTCTGTTTTGAGCTGTGAGCCTGTTTATAAGTCTGTATAAGAGTCCGTAGCGTCTGTTGAGTTCTTTTCGTTTGATTTTAATATGTTGGCTCCAATTAAGTCGTGAGTCAAGGTGGAACCCAAGGTAACGGACTGAATCAAGGAGGGGTATAGGGATATTATTAAATGTGATATTATAGGGGGAATCTTTTCTTAGTTGAAAATTTACCTGTACGCATTTGGACTCATTTATCTTTATTCTCCATTTGCTACACCAGTCCCAGAGTAAAGTTTATTTTCTGTCTTTCTTATTTTTTTCAATTTCTCGTCATTCGGTAAATTCAATTACTTTTATAAAATTAATAGAATTATGCCTTTTAAAATAAATGACAAAATAATCACATATAAAGTGAAAACCGAACAGTCATTTGTGTGGGGTCCCGTTTGGCTAAGTCCCTGCCGTCATACGAAGGTAATGTTTAAACAAATGCCCCCCAGCATAAGTTGAACGGCTGAGATGGGGTAGATAACAATAGATTAACCTAAAGGCTTGAGTAGGGGAAGTTGTTGATGTCCCCATCAATGGTGGGAGGAGCCTTCCGGTGTACGATGCGCCACCCTCCGTCGAGATGAGCTATCGATTTAACTATAAACCCTAGACCGAGTGAGCAATTAAGGTGAAGCGACTCCCATAAACCGGCTCCAACTATTACTAACTCCTCCAAACATGCGAGCCAAAATATATAAATTTTACTTTTTCTAAAACTTACTCAAATATTACTGGTTTTATCAGCGATCCTCGATGATAAGAAATAATTTCAATCAGAATTGTAGGCGGTGGCAATGGTTTTGTCAGTGTCCTTACACTGAAAAGAAGGTAGTCCTTAAATACTTAAATTGCTCCAACTCGTTTTAATATTATATATAATATTTAAAATATAAATGATTCAATCATTAACAAATATGTTATTTTGGGAAAAAGGAGTCGGAGAACATTGTTCTTGTCTTCTTATCTCTTGATTATTGCTTATTCATACCTTCATAGGCAGAAGTACTGGGATTTGCAAAATTTATTTTTTGGTAGTTAAAACTTAAAAGGTTTTTTGTAGAAGGGGTACAGTAGTGCTGTACTTATGAGCTAAGTTTCCAAAGCTAATAGTTCTCTATGCTGAATTAGATTATTTTCTTTTTGTGCTTCATTAAGCACAGTCATTTTTAATGACACAGAGGATTTCTAGTGTGCTTTAGGGAACATCCAGCCCTGTTTGGGTCCCACTCTTCATTGAATGGGAAAAAACCAGGTGGCTAGAATGGTTCACTGACCACATCTTTACTAGTGTGCCGTATTCGCGATTAACCACATATTTAACATATGTTCCCCTGGGCCTCAATGGCCTATTGCGGGACAGGTTTTTAAAAAAAAAATTTTTAAATAGAAAAATAGAAAACTTAAATTATAGGAAAGTAGATTTTAGAAATGAATGATTTAACGATATTAACAACAACGACGACGAGACCACTCCACCACACACTACGTTAATACTTCGGATCCTCAAGAAGAACAAGATCAAAACGACGTACACTATCGACAGAAAAATAACAGATGTCTTCACATACGCTGAGGATTAGCGGGCATTCAGAAATCCAGGGAGACTTAACATTCCGTGTTAATGCGAGACATCATTGGAGAAACTTGAAGAACGATAAACACAAGGCTCAATGAACAAATTTTAAACATAAAGCATAGACTTACAAGGCATTATTCGGCATTAGCGAAACATTTCTGAGACTCCAGCCACCAGATACAGTTTGAAAACGTCACCATCCTAGGTTGAGAGAGAATTGCTACTGCAGAACAATCAGGGGAGCATTGGAAATAATAAAAGTCCAAATAACGTTAATAAGAAAGGATTATACATGTTTGGAGGTTCGTTGGCCATTGAGTATTATGCTGGGCAAAACAGTCCGGGTTTCGGCCAAGATCAGAAAAATAAACTCTGAAATGGGACTACAAACCTTCCTTGGAGATCTCTCCAGACATCACTATCGCCCATATAATGACTTACAAGTTAAGTCAAAACGTTGGCATTGATAAAATAAAATGATTACCAGATGATTTTTGAGTATTTTTTATCTTTCTGATCCTGGGCGAAACCCTGACTAATTCCTCCATTATGAAGGATATACATTAAGTCATAATTGGAAACCAGAATTATCAGTCAAGAAAATCAACACAGCTGCCAGTGATAACAGGTGCCAGAAGGACACCTCTAAAGTTTACTTTGGAAAACCACCCTAGGCCATCTCGTGTCTTAGTGTTGATAGTAGGTTAGAAATCACTAATGTGGACTTTCATTCTTGTCTGTGGCCCCTAGGGGTATGTACAAGATCCACGGCCATTTTGGACGCCTGCCTAGAATGTCACTCTGCAAGCTATAATTAAACGCCCAAGTTCTATAGTGAGAGTCGCTCAGACGAAACTGTCTCATAGCTATCTCAAACGGTCAATTACATTGTTTTCTTCAATTTAAATTACTCATAAAAACAAAAGAGAGTTTTGAGACCTACAAACAATAGGGACAGTTTAGTAATTGTGAATAGAAAATAAAAAATTACATCAAAAAGTCAGTTTTAATATTATTTTTAGCTAACTGAATGTTTTTTTACTGCTTATTTCTGAGTGGAAAATAACTAATATTTAAAGTAATATTTTAATGATATAAAATTTANCGTAAACGACTTAAAAACAACTGACTTTTGTAAACAAATGACTAACAAACAAAATAGCGTTTAGAGATATGCAAATCCTTCAATAGGCTAAGAGCGCATTCTATTGGAATTAAAACGACATTTTAAACTTGCATACCTGGTACTCATCGTGGCCCACACTGTTTCAAAACGTCATTATTAAAAAAATTCTAAGCAGACTAAGAACGCCATTATTTTATGATCGTAATATATTCAATATAAACTATTATTAAGTTTGAAATATTTCCAACTCTTTTAGGAAATACATATTCACATACTCCCCCTGAGGTTACCACAAAATTATTCTGAAGGAATCCTTGGAGAAAATTTACCAAGGGCCACTATCTGAGACAGCGAGATCACTGTTATATGAGCTATTGGGTCCAGGGTACGACACCAAATACAGCTTTAATTTTATTTTTTAAATGTTCCTATGATTCAAAAGTTTGCAACTCAATTACTACCATCTAAAACTTCTTCATGGAAGACAATATTGATATCTGAGATTAATTTGTTACTTGACAATTGATTTATTAGCCAAACTGAAGATAAAGACTTAGTAAAAGTGATTTTGTTGTAGTGATTAATTGTTAAGTAATTAATCGGTAATCAGTACAACAAAATCACGTTTGCTTTACATTTGTTATTAATACTCAAAACATTGTATTATCTATAGACACACTAGGCTTCCTTCTCTAGCCATAAAAAAAATTCTTAAGTTGTGCAGTACCTACCAAGATACAGAAGACAGCACTGCAGATCACGTCCTACTGTTTCCCCAATATTGAGTTAATGAGCATTCCATTGTTGGAATTTCTTTCTTCGTTCTTCTGGCACCTTGACTATTTACTTTGATTTTAAAATGGTACATTAACAGCGATAAGAAATTCGCTGGTTAAAATAATCAGTTTGAAAAAAAAAAAAAAATGCTTTGGGATAGTCCTCATACTATTTACTAGCAAATCACTTCATACTAAAAATTAAGAACACATTAAATTACTCTAACAATCATATCTTAGGTATATTTCTCCCATTTTTCTTATGACTATTTTTTTATGCTGAATGGGTCATGGGGTGGGAATGAGCGAAGGGCCCAGGGGACTAGGCGTAAGCTATACTCTGTCTGGGCCCTTCCGTTCAGTTAACAATTCTTTAATGGAGTTCTTGCTGCAACTGCACGTTAGCAAGACTGACGGCAACTGTAGCGAACTCTGAGGATGAACTTGATATTCAAGAAAAAGGGTAATGAAACTCGTTTAAGAAAAAAAAATAAATGATCTACAGATCAATCTGTAACCTTAAAACATTAATTATTTTAGTTGGTTGTATCAATCTACCTTTCAATTGTGATAGCATTTTTTATTATTTTAAATACAAAATAAATAATAAATCAATGTCATAATCTGTCAGTCAGGTCAACAAATAATTTATCTTGGCTGACAAATGAGCAGACGAAAATTTAGATAATATACAGTTATACTTGACATAGTTTAATTACTGATATATGTCTCTAATCATTAAAAAGACATAAAGAAAATATATCATAAAAGTTTTTTCACAAGTGTTGAATTATTTTTCATATTTGAGAAAATTTATTAAAATAATGAGAGAAAATAACCCAGCACAGCATAAGAAATAGTATATTTAACCTAGATATAAATAATAGCAAAAAACAAATTTATGCAAAAATAATTAACATATGAAGTGAGTCATCAGATTGTTTATTAATTTTCAAACAAATGGTAAAATTCGACTAAGAAATTAGTTTCAGTTCCTGCAATAAATAAATAAAAATCTTATTAGTATTACTATCGGCTATTCAAAATAGCAGAAATTATATAAAAGTAGGAGTTTATAAACACTCATGTATTAGAAATTTCTACTTCTTATTTAGCAATATCGAAACTGTTGTACTGTCAAAATGATAAAAATACAACAAAGCCAGTTAATAGAAAATATAGGAATAAAATTTTAGTAACGAAAATACAACAAACCAAAAGAATATGCTAGCACAAACTATGATAATTGAACAAAGAAGACTTAAAAAATAGTCATGCCGGTTCCCTAGCAGACTTGTCAATTTATGCTTTCATTTTGGGATGATTTTATATTTGTGTTTAGAAAAAGGCCGTAAACTACTCTTCTCATATCCTGATTGGCTTAAAGAAGAAAGAAGTAGTTCTTTTTGTTGGTAGCAAAAAACTATCATAGAAGAACAAAAACAAATCAGCTAATGGATTTATAATTCCACAGATACATATGTATTTATTAGATGCGATAATTTAAAACAAGTCTAATACATTTTTTAAAACTAAATTGAATTTAAACCGATTTACATGCTTTAATCCTTTGAAATATATGTATTTGTGTGTATATTTAATATATGCATAAATAACCATTTTTGGGATAAAGAAAAATGGTTCTAATTAGGTTTCAATTTCAAAGCATCCCGATGCTTGAGTAAAAATTTTCTGATGCCTTCTTATGCAACTAGACATAAAAAATTGATGCTATGAATTGAATTAATTGGCAGATTCTCAGTACCGGGTACAATTTGAAAATACCAGCGAAACCTTTCCTGTTAAAATAAAAACATTTTTTAATTTGATTACAATGAGTATTAAAAATGACATTGAATGACAATCACATGAGGAGAGAAGGTGACCAATGACACAACTCTCAAATTATTTACAGACTAGGTCCCCAAGAGGTCACGGGGCCATCTTCTTTTTAGTCGTCTCCCCGTCGTAGGGGTTGGAGTTAGAAGACATGGTCTATACAAGTGGATTAGGATGGTATGGCAGTTCACTGTGGAAAAAGCTGAAGCGGGAAGAAATGAGATCCTGAAAAAAAGGGTGGTGAAGGGAGGAATTGGATACGTAAAAGGGAGCATTTGCAATTATTCTGAGGGTTTTAGATTGAAAGATCTGGATTTTTTGGATGTTGGAAGGCTCAGCGGCTCCCCAGATGTCTACTCCGTAAGTCCAGATTGGTCGTAGTAATGTCTTGTAGAGCGTCAGTTTGTTTTCTATTGTAAGATTGGAGTTCCTATTCATGAATCTGTATAGGAGTCCTTGTCGTCGATTGAGTTATTGTCTTTTAATTTTAATATTTTCACCCCATGTGAGTCGTGAGTCAAGATGGAACCCCAGGTAGCGAACGGAATATGAGAGTGGTAAAGTATTGTTAAATTTCACAATTTTAGGAATGTTTTTCTTTTGTAATTGGAAATGAACTTGAACGCATTTCGCTTTATTAATTTTTATTCTCCATTTGCCATACCATTTCTGAATTCAGTTAAGATGATCTTGTAGGATTTCAGAAGCAGTTTTAGGATCGGGGTGGGAAAATATGATAGCTTTGTTTTCCGCAAATAGAACTAAGCGGGTATTTGGATGGGTAGGGATGTCAGTAGTGTACAGGGGATAAGTCCAAGCACACTATCATGAGGAACTCCCGCTTCCACTTGGTAGAAATCGGAGTAATCTAATCCTTGCCGAAACCTAAAGAAACGGTTGGTTAAGTGAGACTTAAGTATTAGGCAGGTTTTACTAGGAAGTATGGATTTCAGTTTAAACAGAAGACCACTGTGCCAGACTCTATAAAATGCTTGAGAAATATCCAAAAAAAGCTCCTGGGCAGTAATATTTGCGCTCAAGGAAAGAGGAAATGTAGTCTACGACGCGAAACACTTGCTGGATAGTAGAATGCTTACGTCGGAAACCAAATTGATGATTTGGGAGGATATTGGAGAGTTCAATCATTCGATTTAGCAGATTTTTTTCGAAAACCTTATAAAGTGAAGAAAGAAGACTTATATGACGGTAGGATGAAGGGTTATGTAGTGGTTTTACAGGCTTGGGAAATAGTATTTAGTATTACAATAGTATTGTGTCGGAATATTTACAGTGGAGTGGGATGTGTACCTTAGAAATTTAAAATCATTTTCTTGATTTAAAAAAAGTTTAGAAATTATAAGTATGTATTTATTATGTATTATGATATCGACACACGCCTAAAAGAACACATTGCAGACATCAAACACGGACGTACAGAAAAGTCAGCTCTAGCAGAACATTTCGCTAACACCAGCCACTACATCAAATTCGAAGATGCTTCAATATTGGCCCGGGAAAACAACTACTATCGACGGACCATCAGAGAAGCCATCGAAATAGCGAAAAATCCTAGGAATATCAACAGGGAGGATGGATACAGGCTCAGCAAGAATTGGAAACCAGCGCTAATCGATAAGAGTGTCCAACCAGTCGATAAGAGGGTTCAACCAATCGATAAAATGGTCAAACCAATCGATAAGAGGATCCAGCCAATCAGCGAGCAGGAAAACAGGATCAACCAATGGGAAGACAGGCTTCGCCCAAGGACCGGACAGCGCCGGGTATAAATACCCCTGGATTTGAAGACAGCTCTCATTCTCTATTCAGCCCTGAAGAAGCCATCACAAGATGTGCGAAAGCTCGGCAACCATCAAAAACTTTACACGGTCCAACCCGGAAAAAACTTTACATACATCTAATGACTGTGGAAGCCTACGTGAACATAAGTTAAAATGTTTAAAATGGTTTTACACACATGTAAATAAGGTGATAAACAAAATATCTGGAAGGAAGTGATAAAGAAAACACGGTCCAACCCGGAAGAAGAAACGGTAAATACATTATACTATTGTTTTCATACTTGCAAAAATTTAATATTACTCTTTAAAACTGGTTTCGTTAAATCCTAGAAACCAGCACTTTGTCAACTAAATCAATGCCAACTATCTGATCCAACTAATTTTTTAAGAACTTTAGGCTTGCAAAGTATCTGTTGAATTACCTATTGAAATATTATTGCTTTTATACTTTTTTGAGATTCAGTTGTCAGTTGAATGCAGGCAAATTGCATCCCAGCAGTCGTGCCCTGGTTGGTGCTAACACCTGTTAAGTACCACATGCTGTGACCAGCTAATTTTATTGTAGTCTTATTATTATTACCTTTTTTTTGTTTTTCATTATTATTCTTATCAAATAATTTTTTCGCGTTGCTTGTTTGCAGTTATTTGTGCAATTACTTACATCGAGTAAACGGCAGGTCGCCGTGCATCTGTCTCCAACCAGAATTGAGGCTAAGAAATGTAAGTGAGGGTTAAACACTTTTAACTTACATTATTTATACTGGGTACTTATACTAGGTTATATACCGGGTACTTATACCGGGTAGATAGAATAATCCATTGATTAACCTCTCGACATAAAATCACAGGGAATTAAACGAAAAAAAAAAAAAAAGTAAAAGAATTTAATAAATTTACCTAACTAAAATTTAAAATTTAATGAATATTAAAATGATAAGTTTTTGTAATAAAATGAATAGACAATGGATAATGATGATGGATCTAATGAACCACTAATTAGATTTTCTCAATTTCTAATACGCAAAATAATTAAATTATCAGTACGATAACAAATAAACATAAATAAATTAAGAGGTGAGGCTATTTTATTAGAAACCAACAGTAAATTTCAGTCAGACTAATTGCTAAATTGATATGTATATATACAATATAGAACTGCTATAAATACAAATAAAGTTCACACTTATCATGAAGGAAAAAGTGGAGTAGTTATCTAACTGAAGAAATCAATACAACTTATCTATGTGCTTTGAAGAGGGAAAAATGTACGATGAAGAAGGTAAGCGATTGGTAAAAAGGGATAGTGGCGAGCAGGAGAAATAACAGATACGGATATTGATAAGAGATTAGAGTAAGCCGCCCAAGAAGGTAGTAGAGGTGAATGAAATGAGTTATAACTTCTTAAAATGTAAAAGATAGAATAAATAGAAGGAAGAGAGTATAGTAACTACAGTCTACTGAGCAGACTCGGTGGAAAAAAGAGTTTTGTCAAATTTCAAACTTAATTTCTGTAGATACATATGACTCTAACATCAAACTATTCTCCTAAGTAATCTGATATGAAATATTAAATTATCTGTTAATAAAATGTGTGTGGAACCGTACAAATTAACTTACATAGTGTGCCATAGAACACATTTGTTACACTTGCTATAACATCATCAACATTTATTTTTCTTTATTTTAATTACGTCAGAGCAAAACTTGAAATTTTTTCAAGGCGTAGTAATTTTTTTAAACAGCCTTTGGGACGCTGTCAAAAATATTAAAAAAATTAATCAAAACTTTGACAAATCCCATCTACCTCTTCAATTTTATATTCCCACAGCCGACAACTTTTACATCTGAAACTGTAAACCATTCCGAGACGTCAATATGTCATAGACATAGTCTCTTTACCCTTCATCACTACTTTAATATTCCTTTGGTCCAAGATCTCGTCTCCACCCGCTTCAAGCTCTTCCATAGTAAACTCCAATTTCATCATAATCCACAAGCCCAATCCCTATCGTCGGACTCCAATTCTTACAATCCTTCCCGACGACTGAAACGGAGACCTCCTGGGCCTTAATGCCTAAACCTACAGGGAGGAGTCGATTGGCCCCTTCTTCCTGCACAATGATGTTCACCTATTTATTTTATTGGTTTTTTACATTTAATCTAATTTATTTTTCTTTATATTTTTTTTTCTATTGTAATTTCTCTATTTCATCAAATTACAAGATGTTATTAAACAGAATGAAAAAAAAAAAAAAAAGACATAGTCTAGTCAAAAAGCGATAGTAATTGAGGTCAATATAACAACTTACCACTAGATCTTCACTGTAACATCCTACTAGAGTAGGCAAGAGACATTTTCACTGCCTTGTATTTCGAACAAACATACAAGCATACTTTTGGGAATTTCGAGGCGTTGAAGAGAGACATTACACCCGATTACAATTGCCCTTGATCCGGGCTAGGATCAGAGCCACGTGAATTGGATCAATGCCAGTCTCCTCTGATAAGCACTCCTGCTCTTAATCACTCCACCCAGTTTAGACTTCGCCTCGTATGAGCGATATTTTCGTCTTCTTGAGATTCTTCTGGCGCTTTCTATAAATTTCCCCCACGAAATTAACGGCTAGTTACACGAAATGAGAGAGAGAGAGAGAGAGAGAGAGAGAGAGAGAGAGAGAGAGAGAGAGAGAGAGAGAGAGAGAGAGAAATTATCCAAAATTGTTCTCCTTAAAATTTTGAGTGGGTGGGGACAGGTGATACCTCACTTTTATTTAACCACAAATGCCAAAAATCCGATTTGCCCAGCGTAACAGAACAGTGCCACAGGAATCAGTGCTATAGTACAAAGACATTTTTAACTCTACCAACTCATAAATAATAATATTTTAAAAGTATTATTTTTTTTAGGTATTTAATCCCACGTAAATTTTAACAATTTTTAGTGCAAGGGAACTGAATAAAAATCTAACTGTCCCAGCCAGGACTCGAACCTGGATCTCTTGCTATCCGGGCCGGTGTTTATTCTGTTTCCTTGCACTAAAAATTGTTAAAATTTACGTGGGATTAAATACCACAAAAAAAATGTATAAAATTAAAATTTATAAGTAAATAACGAGAGTCATTTAAACAGCTTGACAATGTCAGCTCTTCGAGCATAAGACGATATATTCTAGTGCGGGAAATTTAATAACTTATCAGCCTTGTCTCGGTAGCATATATTGTAAATGCACCGACCCGGATAGCAGGAGATCCAGGTCGATTCCTGGCTGGGACAGTTAGATTTTTTATTCTGTTCCCTTGCACTAAAAATTGTTAATGATATTTTAATTTTAGTGAGAGGCCTAATTAAAAAACAATTTTTGAATGCATAATTTGAGGTGTACCCTTCCTATACTCTACATGTCTGATTATAAGAAAAAAATATTCTAAAATATTGCTAGTTCTAAGAAAAAAATACTATCACGACAATAATTACAATAACATATTTAAACTTTTTTTATTACATAATAAAAGCTTTGAATACGTTAAAGAAAAGTTTTATTTATATAATATATAATAAAAACATATTTTTTGAAAGAAGCATAACTACTGCAAATAATCTAATTAGGATAATTAGTCATCTAACGGGATGTTTCATTTCTAACTGCACTAATTACTGTGAAATCAGTCGGAAAAAAAAAACCTTCCACAATTAACAGATAGTTGAATGCGTAATTTATATTTGATCTTAAATTAAGTAGTTGTAGAGTCAAAGTAAAATTCAAAAATAAAATAAAAATTCGTATTGTTATTGATGTTTTAGATATGTACTGGACCTCTTCTGACCACTGCCCCTTGGAACGAAAACTAAAAGCGGTCTAGATTTAATTTTTAAACTTTTCTGAAAAATAAGCTATTATTTTCTCATAATCCCATTTTGAGTATTTTGCCTTACTCGAATTCCTCAAGGAACCAGAAACAAAACCAACAGTACCCAATACTCGAATTAACAAAAGGTAGGTTATCCCAATCCATTTTGGTTTTTATCGCACGTACATACATACCAACACATGAATATAGAACTTTTGTGTGTAAAGTGAAGGAAATATTTTGTGCACAATTTTTGAACAAATACAAGGTCGTTCAAACATAAACAAAATAAAAATTCTTAGTCATTGAAAATTATGTACCCAAAAGTATGAAAATCGAATTTTACCCTTGGTCATAAAAACAAAAAATGATTAACTCTAAAAACTTAACTCATTAAATACTCATTGAAAATTAAAAGCATTTTAAAATGATAATAAAATTTAAAGAACAATGGATAGTTAATATTATTTTTTTCAAGTTTCAAACTTATTAATATAATTTTGTCGTAAATAATTAAAATGATTAAACGTGTAAAGTATATTATGTAATACATGGGAAGTGTTCAACTAACGATCTTAAACATGATTCGACAATCAATTGTATTCTCTCAAAGAGTCTTTCAGACTCATTAGCTCACCATGGTCAGGTTATTTTTACTATTTCCAACAGTTCACCGACGACTCGTCTGTTCTAACGACTCCCTATATACTTACTTATGTACAGCAGACTAACGATTTTATTCTTTTGTTTCATATACTTTACTTGCAAGATACGTAGTAGAATATTAAAAATTGAAATCTTTAGGAATATATGAGGATCATGATTTTAAAATACAGAGGGCATACTCTGCATGTGAAACCGTAAATTAAAGTAAAGTAGACGGTATGAGTGATAATTAAATTTTCATTCAAATTATTTACCATTTTACATTTTACTCTAATTATAAAATTTTAAGCAATAAAAACTGTATTTTACAATAAATTAGAGTAGTATAAAATTAACTTTAAATAACACATTTAATTCCCCATTCATAAAAATCATAATTACTATTTATTTATCATATTAAATAGTTCAATATATATATATATATAAATATATATATATATATATATATATATATATATATATGT
>KZ807512.1:203134-221224 GCA_000696205.2 Oncopeltus fasciatus | reverse complement strand
ATACGGCTTTTATATGATTATATATATATATATATAAAAGCGACAGATGATGACTTCCACCCACTATTCAACTTTCTATCGATTCACTTAGTTTAGTAATTCCTTTTGCGCTTATTGTTCTCTCTGGTTTTTAAGATATAAATCGTAATTTATTCATATGTATATGTCCATCTTAATGTAATATAAGAAAGTAACTTAGATTACGCAGCTTTTGCGTGAATTTTTAACACATTTACCTAGTTAAGTAGTCATAACTTACAAGAAGATATTTTAAGTTCCTTTAGGATAACTTTTCGACTGTTTCATGTCTCTTTCTTCTGAAATAGCTTAAAAATAAGAAGTTATTATTGAAGTTTTTTAGAAGAAACTATAAAATTAATTTATGAGCAAACGTAGAAGAAACTATGAAATGGTAAACGCTCCCAGCTTTCATGATTAATCATCAAAAGGTTTCAGCCTCGAGCGGGAAGAGGTCAGGCTATAAATCGCAGAAGACATCGAGAGAAGCAGATGCTATTAAGTAGAGGAGGGCTATGATTAGCAATTCGAGTAACCAAGTTGAGAGTAGTCCAGCTGTTAGTTAATCGCCGCGGCCATTTCGCTAATCGTGGCGAAGACCACGCTCCCCACTGCAAGATTAGTGTCCGAGTATCCCCTCTGTTAGGACAATCGCTCAAATTACGGCTCCGTCATCCCTCGGACCTTGTAATTTTTGGTTGATGCTAAATTAAAGAAAAATAAAGTTTCCCTGGGTAAAAAAGAGGCCTATTAATTGGAAAACTGGTTTGGGGCTCGGCGTGGAAGAGTGGGGGGGGGGGGGATAACAGTATTTCCTTGCTCCGGTTGTGACTGACTTGATCGGTCACCTGTTCTTAGGAGCTCGTCATTTACATACCCGCCTTCACAGTACCCCTTAGATGAAGGCTAAGATTCCAAAGTCATACTTGACACTTAAAACTGACAACACAATTTGAAATTAACTTGCATAGTAGCAGAAATGTTTTAATTTAACAGAATGTAATAAATAAATAAAAAAAAGTTAAAAAAAAAAACTTACCAATGGTCATCACTCGACGTCTGAACTCTGTATTTGCTGAATGNTAAAAAAAAAGTAGCAGTTAGCAGTTAAATTCCCTCCGGGGTCTTCGTACATAACGAAAAATTCAGAAATCAACAACTTTTCCTCAACATAAATCATAGGCTTTGAGGCTAGGTGGATCATGCTAACCTTCCATCTGCAGCACTTTTATTTTCAGAAGTACATATCAATTCTTTAAACATGAAAATTTATTTTAGTCTCTGAAATAAATTAAATAAATACCCTAAATCGTAAAATTTGAAGTAAAATACAGTTAGAAAAATCCAAAATTGTCTTGAAACCACACAACTCAAAAGTAATTTTCGATTCACTTAACTTCAGTGCCAGCTCAATAATTTATACCGACATATCAGTAGATTAAACATAAAACATAAGATAATGGAATATTTGGAGGGTAATTAAGAGTGAGTATGAACCAATAAAATAAATACAGATGAAATGATTCTGGTGCAGTTTCTTTTTCCGAGCATTATTTTTATCTTGATTCGTAGCTCCTAACTGGGGGAACATATTAAACTTAAACGACAAGAACTCAACAGTAGCGTTACGTACTCTTATAAAAACTTGCAAACAGGCATTCACGCTCACGTCAGAGAATAAACTGATACTTTAAAAGGCACTACTATGAAAGCCTTCCAACACCCAGCGAATACAATACTTTCAATTCAAAATCCTAAGAACCATTGCTCCTTATTATTTATCCAACTCAACCCTTCATCAATACTTTAATATCCTATATGTCACTCCCAATTTCACCCTAATCCATATGCCCAATGCCTGTCGTTGGACTTCAATCCTTACAATCCTCCCCGACGACTAAAACCAAGATGGCCTCGCGACCTCTTGGTCCTTGACGCCTAAATTTTATAAGAAGTGGGGTCAAACAATTTTTATTTTTTGCACATATGTATATGTTTGTTTCTTTGTATATACTATATTATCAAATTGCAAAATGATTTATTAACAGAATCTAATAAATAAAGATTAGAAATAAAAAAAATTCGTGGAAGGGTGTATATAATTTTTCAGTGAAGTTTGGGGGCATAAATGACATAATGTCGAAATTTTGATTCTAGTAGAACGATCTCGAGTTTTCGATTGTGAATAAAATCCATTGCAATGCCCAGGATATAAAAAGTCCTTTTTGTATTTATAGTTCTTTTAAAGGGCAATTTTATAAGTTAAAGACATTCTAAAACCTAAGCCCAACGGTCTTGGAGAAATAATTATTATAATAAAGACTCTTGGCCTTATTAAAAACCAAAAGGCTAACATAAATATATATGTTGGTTAAAGATTAAGAATATGGTGATAATGCGCAAGGGAGAAAAATTTTTTTGAAACCTAATTTTAATGTAAAATAAAAAATACAAAGAATCAGTAAGAAAAAGTTATAATGATGAACAATACATTATCTAAACATGAAAATGAATCAGTATGAAAGCAACATTAGACGACAACCATTATTTAACACAAATTGAACGAAAAGTTGCCAATTCCCTTTCATCGTCTCTACGGTCATCTAATATTCACCAGTTTCGTAGTGTAATTCTTCAACTTGAGGATAAAAAAAACAAACATCCGAATCTTCTTTAAATGATAGTCAAAAGCCAAGCATTGTACTTTCAACTTTTGCGCTCATTGTTCAATACGGCTTTTATATGATCAAATATGTATTTTACCCTTTTCTATGTGCCTTTTTAATAAAGTCTGCTCAGATTAAGCAGCTCTTGAGTGATGAAACTTTGAGATATGACACAAACACCCAAGAGTTACCTAAGCAGGAAATATGTTTAAATAATTCTGAAGGCTTATGTCTTACATATAAATTCCTCAAACAAAACCCTTTTAAACGAAATTCTTAGACTAGCAAAGTTTTTCTAGTAATGATTGACATTTTAACTGCTTGATAATTATTATATTACTAATGTATGGCGTTTCAACTGCGACCATAGAAATTTTCAATCTTTTCATAAATAAATGCATCAAATGTTCAATCCTTTGTAACTTAGTTAGCTTGTCATGAAGGTAACCGTTTTATTAATTATTATTTGCGTTGTTCCGTTGAAATTAGAGGAGGGGGAAGCTCGAAGGCCATAAGGTGACCGCCCCACGAATCTGATTGATCAGCTAATCAATCACCAATACACATTAAAACAAAGTCTTGGGAGAACATGTCTTGTGTTTCTTTCCTACAAATCTCTTCAATCAGTACTCCATATCCGTATAACATACGCCGTTACTCCATTGAAGGGAATTTCCAAGTGGAATATAGAATTAAGATAGCACAGAATGAGGACTGCACAAGTGGATATTACTATGAAGTCAGCTACCGTACGCACACTCATGCTAATTACTATTAGAGAAATTACTAGTCCCATGAAAGATGTAGTTGAGTCCCTTCACGCATCATGCTTACACTACGCCCGCGGAATTAATTGGCCCAAGGTTTCCATGTCCATTGACTTTTGACCTTCTAAGTAGGACCAAAGAAAAGAATGTAGTAAATGAAGTTCCATTTTTTATATATATATAGAAAATTAAATACTTGTGGCTGCGATGTATATAATAAATAAAAACAGGTGGAAGGGAAAATATACATAGAGTATTAAATTTTCGGGGAGACTTCTTTTTTTTAAGCAGGTTTCTGAAATAGATATTAAACCTCTAGAAGCCATAAGAATAAAAATTATTAGTCACTTATTCTAAACTCAGCAATGGAGATTGTGACTGTCCCAAAATTCTTGTCCTAATATCTTTTGGCTTCATGTTTCCCTCCTGACATTAGCTTCATTCAAATCTTATTCAATATGCCTAATNCAGTCCGGCATAACTACATACAATAAGATGGAGGAAAGAGCTGTCATTGCATTTAGACTCACAATTAAAGAAGATTTTACAGTGGCAGTTTACGGTGTCATATTTGAGTTGCCGAGAAAGATTATCGAGATCAGTTAACGAGGACAAAGCAATGGTTAGGGGATTAGGATGTGACAATTTCAGGCAATAAATTACACTTTCAAAGGGTAAATAATCACCCATGTTGTTTCGGAATGTTCTGTTTTTAAGAATTTGGCCAACGTAAAATGCAAAGTCTTAGAAAATTTTAAGTCATCAAAACAATTAAAATAAAAAAAATATCAATGCAAGCGTTTGAAGGATTTGTATTTTTGCCTTTTAATATCGTATTTTCAAGATATTGTATCTATTCTGTATGTTTGAGGCAGTTAAATTTGTAGTTATGTGGCTCCAGCTTTCACAATAATAAAACCAATAATATTTAGCCACAAAGGCTAACAATTTGAAGCATATTTGTATATAGTCTAGCCTTAATTACTTCATTATGGTTGAATTATTATTTTATATTCTTTTAGTAGTAAATTTGCAATAAAACAGCCATGGTTGAACATAAAACTAAGATCATTTTAATTTTAGAAAACGTACAGTAATGCATAAGGAGATGATAGAGGGTAAAAGAAGAAAGATAAAATGCTCCCCGAAGAAAATTATTCAAATATACTTTAAAAGTTAATTTTAAAAAAAATCATTTCAAAGGGTTAAATTAACTACTATTAATTAGTTTTTTTATGTAAAAATTAATGAAAGTATTAAGTAAATAACGCATTTTTAATACACTGAAATACATTGTTATATAAGTAAATCACACTGATTTAAAAAAAAAAATTATTATTTTATTCAAAGCAATATCTAAATTTCATTTTAGACTTTTTTCATTATCAAAAATTTAAAAAAATAGAAGTCCACTTGACTCGTGCCTGAGTTAGGAAAGAAGAAGGAAGTCCAAAATTGAAAATACGAAATTTTTGAAGACCTGTATGGATTCAGCTAAAAAAAAAAAATGAAAGGGGCAACCAACGAGAACGAGTCAAATGAGTGCGACACTAGAATTTTCCATTTTCCTGGGAACCTTCGACAGCAAGTAGGAGAGAGCAGACAGAAGAAATCGCTATCGAAGGAAAGTAAGTCATCAGTGAATCCTAGGTGGGAATCTAGATGCATTCGGAAATAAAAGTTAAATTTAACTTGTGCATTTTGAAATCATGTAATAAAATGTGATGTTATACTTTTGTTTGAAACTCATTTCATGAATGGGATCGTAATTTTACACGAGTATGTACTATTATGAAAACCAGCAGCAAAGCACAAATTAGGATCAGCAACAGAAGGTTTTTAATCTCCTGACGTCTTTTGTTTTTGTTTTTATTGTGTTGTTTTTTTTTGTTTGTTTTTATGGAGAATCATAATGGTCAATTGTCTGTTTTTTTTTATTATGTCTCTTCATGTTGTCTCGATATTTTCATTCCTTTTGGTGATAATGACCAATGCAGTTGATTGCCGTTTAAAAATAGGAGCAGCAATAAAACTGAGATATCAATCACAGACAATATTTTGTCCGAAGAATGAACGATACATTTTAATCAGTCATTCCATATGCCTTTGGAGGCGTATAGAATACTGCACTAAAAATAAATTAATGTGGAGTTAAATAATGAACTCGATAAGCCATTTAAAGTAATGAAATTAAGTGAATTTATCCTAAAATTGAAAGATAGAAAAGCGTTTTCAGGGCCAGAACCGAAAAACTAAACCTGATCGGGTATGAGCCTGCGTGACCTGAGAGAAACAGATCACCCATCCTGGCTACAATACCAAATACTGGCATTTAGAATTAGATGGTGTGGAAAACTGTATTTTCTGTCAATGTATGATTGACAGAGATACTCCATCAGAATTGAGATGGGTATGAGTATCTCTCCCACTTAAAGTATCTATCATACTTTAACTGGGAGAGATTGGGTGGATCTATTTAATCAATCAACATTATCATGGGGCAATAGATATCAACTAATTCAAAAGTTTGATTATTAGACTTATGATCGTAATCGCACGTGACAGAACATACTTGCTAGCATACACTTACTTTAATTCACAATATTTATTTTTCTAATTTGAATATTAGTTAAATATTGAATTTTTTTAATGTTTTATAATGCTTAAATGAATTTTAAATAAAATATATTACGTTTTTTGCCAAACTTCATGTTTTAAATTGTTAAAACCTTTTAAAATGTTGATATGAACTTCATATCAGGTATGTATTATATATTTACGTCAGTAATAATTTTAATAAATGTACAGTGACATAAAATTATGTAATTTTTTTTTTTTTTTAGTCTTTCAACAACTTAGGTTCATGGAGGGATGGTGTATCTACAGGTTGCCACCGTAGCCTAAACATCACTAACTCAGAACAAGCCCTAGGCGGGATTTCAACCCATCATATTAAAATTGTTTTTGAAAAACGAAGAGCTAAATATTGTACCCTTTTAAATGCAGTAACGAAAAAAATAAGGCGAAATACTATTATGAGTTAAAAATATTTTGAACTTTCATTAAAACATACACGAGTTAAATTATTAATACTTTATAAATAGCAAACAAAATCATTATTTGTTTATAAAAAATATAATAAAGGGAAAACTGGCATCTCTCTTGCAATGACGGTCATTATCACGATGAATTACTATGATTATAGTAAAATAAAATGAATAATGAGCTCACAACATTTATAACAGTCCGGCATAACTACATACAATAAGATGGAGGAAAGAGCTGTCATTGCATTTAGACTCACAATTAAAGAAGATTTTACAGTGGCAGTTTACGGTGTCATATTTGAGTTGCCGAGAAAGATTATCGAGATCAGTTAACGAGGACAAAGCAATGGTTAGGGGATTAGGATGTGACAATTTCAGGCAATAAATTACACTTTCAAAGGGTAAATAATCACCCATGTTGTTTCGGAATGTTCTGTTTTTAAGAATTTGGCCAACGTAAAATGCAAAGTCTTAGAAAATTTTAAGTCATCAAAACAATTAAAATAAAAAAAATATCAATGCAAGCGTTTGAAGGATTTGTATTTTTGCCTTTTAATATCGTATTTTCAAGATATTGTATCTATTCTGTATGTTTGAGGCAGTTAAATTTGTAGTTATGTGGCTCCAGCTTTCACAATAATAAAACCAATAATATTTAGCCACAAAGGCTAACAATTTGAAGCATATTTTATTTATAATAATAAGAAATACTTTCTCTTTGTTTAAAGAAAAGGTTTGTTTCAGATCAGAATTTTAGATTCCGTATTTTAGTGACACCGCATGGGTTTAATATGGCATTTAAGGTCATATAGCTTTGTGCTAAGTTTTTTAATGATAAACTTTCATGTACCTCTTCTGATAATAATTAAGTGTGATTTGTTCAGCAAGTGATAAAATATTTTCTTCATTGATATTTTACTCTTTATTAAAAATTACATTTTTTTTTACACACTGTAATTTTTGATGGGCTACATTGCTGTCCTTGCTCGTCTATACCGGGACGTAACCCGTCCTCAGAGAGGAGCCCAGGTTAACCCGCGATAGACTATGCACCCATCTTCTCCTTATCCTAGGATAAGAATGAGACTAGGCAGGCAGTTAGGGAGTGGGTGTTTTTCTTAATTAAAATAGGAGAAAAATAATTTACATTAAGTAATTTTATAGCAAAAGACATTAACCAAGTATTAAATTACGCAATAGACATTTATCTAAAATGAGCATTGCCCATTGGCATCATTATACTGACACGCCATAATTAAAAATTTTAAATTTAATTTTATAAATATAATTACCAACATAAATAATTAATGAAAAACATAAACTTAATCAAAGCATTAGATAGACACTTTTGAATTAAGCCTTCATTATTATAACATAATATTATACTTTTTTTTTTCTCTTTGTTTAAAGAAAAGGTTTGTTTCAGATCAGAATTTTAGATTCCGTATTTTAGTGACACCGCATGGGTTTAATATGGCATTTAATGACATTCATGGAGGAAAACCGCCAATAGGGAAATAAATATACACTCACCAGCAGTTTTAGGCCTGGGAAACCGCAAAAACCAACCGCTACCTCGTACGGCGGATAAGTAGTACACACATTCCAGTGAGAACGCACGACCAGTTGGTAACTGTTCTTCGACAGGGATTATTTACTAAGTTATTTCCTTCAATGTATATTTTGTAATATTTCAATAGTATTTTTTAGTTTAAAAATGGGTTTGAAGAGCCAGTACAGCTTTGAATCATAGGTTTTATCAAAAATGGACGAGTAATTACCTGTGTTGAATACATAAACAATTATCAAGCGTTTCTTGACAATGAAAATAATTGTAAAGAAAGTCACAAATTTCAAGAAATATTTATAAAACACTCTCAGTATTATTTGCTCTTGATACTTTAATATTGGAGCGCATATACATACAAATACATAANTTATTGATAGTAAAAAATAAATATGATTTTAATTTTTATTATTTTAATCACGGCTGCTAAGTTTCGTTTTGACAAAGACAATATTTCTTCTTTTGCCACAAATTTTCATATAATACCCAGAAATCAATAATATTTTTTAAAGATTATTTTGTACACTATGTTTAATTATTCATTATATTTAATTCATTTAATCTCAAATGTCTATTTTGTATTGTAATAATTTAGTATTTGTCCCTCACACACTTAAACATCTTTCTCTCCCTGAATTTATTTTAAACTCCAATGTTTTCTGTTAAGTATCCCGAAGTTCTATGTTTTTTTTTTACATTATATTTTATTTAATCTTTACATTGAAAATAAATATTATTGTATAAAAACTTAAAGGATTATTTTTGAAATCTCTACAAAATAAATTAAAATAGTGATGTAAAGTTACAAAATGACAACAGTAAAACATACGGAAGATTTAAGTGTTATTTTGTTTAAATGCTCTCGGATCATAAAATTAAAAAAAAAAAAAAACTTTTAAGTTTTATGGGAAGACTGTAAAAAAGCTACGGTCAACTCAAGGGCACCACCATTATCCAGTAAATAAGGAAACCTGCTGTTTTTCCCGCTTCCATTAAGCCGGGTTTTATGCCACAAGACTGGAAATATAATGAAGACTGGAAAACTAAAGTACGCAACTAGTGGAGATTAGTTGGCCGTAAAGGTCAGAAAGCGAAGGAAATTCAGTCAATTGGCACTAAAATCAAATCAAAATTCAGATGAGAAGCAGTTTTGATTGAAGCGGAAGTTTCTGACCGAACATCAGAGTCCTCCTTCAGGGCTTGAACGAATAAATAAATATATATCTCGGCATTCTCCTGAATAAATAGGTTGAAAATGAACCTGGCTGACCCGCCCCCTCACCATCCTAGGGGTTGTTGGCTGGGTGAGAAACCCGAAGAGTTATCGAACGAGGGGTTAGATACATATGCCTCTGCCTCGGCATTCTCCAGAATATATAGGTTGAAAATGAACCTGGTTAGTTCACAGCCTCTCTATTCGGGAGTTTTATTCAGGGTGGGCAATACTATAGTAAGAAGTTTAGAAAGGGAACAGTGGCATTCTCTGCTACGGCAACCTGAAGGATGTTCGCAAAGGAACTAGGCTACCCCGAAATCACACTTCATTAGAAGAGTTACCAGAGTAAATGTTTTTGTAGTTTTTGTTGAAGCGAAAGTTTCTGTAAAAAGGGATTTTAATGCGCCGCTAAAACAAAGTCATTTTACCCCTGAAGAAGCTCTGATGTTCGGACAGAAATATTCGCGTCAACAAAAACTGCAAAAAAACATTTTCAGAGTAAAACTTCTAAAGAAGTGTGATTGTTAGGTAGCTAAGTTCCTTTGTGAACATTCTACAGGTTGCCGTAGCAAAGAATGCCACTGGCCCCTTTCAAAACTTCTTACTATATTGCCCACCCTGAGTAAAATTCCCGAAAGAAGGTTAATTTCCAACCTATTGTTAAAGATTAGGGAAGTAGGTGGCGTGGGGACCAGACCTTTTCGGAAAGAGTCTAATTGAAGGATGACACCTGCTTCCTTTCGTCAGAGAAGGGAAGTAGGGTTACTTAGAAATCCTTATTAGAATCTACTAGATCTGCCTCGTTCCTTCCACAAAGTTATAAAAGCAGCTTGCCAGCGGCTCCCGAGTGAGTGATGAGTTAGTGTTACTCAGTGGCAGATTCCGTCAAGGCTTCAGCAGTGCTGGTAACAGTGAAATAATAAGTGATAGAAATTAGCAGGTTCTTTTAAGGCCTCTTTGTAAATAAGCTCATTTTATGTATTTGTACATATCTGTAATTAGCTGTAATTTATATTTCCTAATTATTTTTTTAATAGTTATTAAGGGAAGTAGGTTCAATTGCTATTTATTAGTAGTAGAGGTAATTATTTGTTATAATAAATTTACTTAAATTTGTCTTTGTTCTTAATTATCAGTGACTCGTAGCACATAACACTATTTATTCCGTAGAATGTCGAGGCAGAATCTGTCGGAAGCATATGTATCCAACTCCTTATTCGATACCTCTTCGGACATTTCCCATCCAATCTATACAAGCCATCGGATCGGGAGGGGACGAGTTAGCCAGTTCCTAACGGCAGACGTTGATGAAGGTAAAAATCTTTACCCATTACTTCGAACCTCAGCCAATATTGTCCACCTAGAGTAGTCGGGATGTCAAAAAGGTAAGTAACGTTATCACTCTATTTAATACAACAGGTTGCCATGACAGAGGATAAAAAAAATATAACTCACAACCCACCATCATAACCTCTTGCAATATTTCTACCAGAGGCTCAAAAAAAGTAAAAGTAGACCGTAAGTTTGAACCTAGATATCAAATTATTCAAGGAACATGTATACTCCTTTTAATTTTATATTACTAAGATATGGAAAAATGTAAGAAAATAAAAAATTCTACTTACAAATTTTTGCTTGGCTTGTAAGTTAAACATACTTTATAATTTTCTTACCTGAAACAAGTAAACAAACCTTTAAAAACAAATGCAAAAAGTCGAAAATACAAAAATTATTCCTCTTGAGTAATAAATCTTTATTTCGAAAGACTTTATCCTGAAAAAAATAGTACAGTGTGCGTAAGTGTTAAAAAAATACACGTTTTTAGTGTTATGGATTTTAAAAAAAAATGAATTGGTAGTTTTTCAAGAACATTTATGAATGGTTCGTCCACCCTCACACATAACAAAATTATACATTACAAAACAAATTTTTACACAAATACAGTTGGCATGTTTTCAATTTCCTCTCACTCACATTTTTTGCCTTACTATATATATGTACCAAAAGTAATTTTATCATCACATCTATTGAAAAATCAATGAAATTCCTCCTTTGTAGTAATAGCAACAATTCAGTAGCAATAATGATATCGTTACGTTAAGATTTACTATATTTTTACGTAAAATTTTAGTATCAGAAGCGAGAGTTTAGCTAACTAGTATTTTTTTTTAAAAAGCCAGTCCATTAACAGGCGATATAGGCGCAAGGGGGCATGTTAAGAATGTATTTATTCTCAACCCACGGCCCACTAAAAAAGGCGCCACACCGTTCTGGCCGGCTGATTATCTGTTTGTACTCTAGCAGAAAACCAAGGATTCCTCTAGATCATTACAAACAGAAGCGCAGAAAAAAAACTACTGTGCACTGTGACAATTCAACCTCAAGCGTCCAGCTCTTTAACCTGCAGACCACCGCGCTCCGTTAAAGTAAAAAAAAATTTCACGCCAAGTATGTTGTTTTATTAGAAAAAAAACAACACCTATGGCGGTCTTTGATTTTTTTTTTTTTTAATTTATCATCTATATATAACATCTAGTTATTACTGCAAATTGGGCAGTTACGAGGATAGCCTCGTTCTCGTAATAAGTAAGGATATTAACAAAAAAAAAAAAAAATTTAGCGGGCGTAGTATTTAGATTAGAGTAATCTCATCATAGAATGTTTATAGAAATATTTTAGGAGTTTCACAGCGACATTGAACAACTAATAATGGGGGTTTACCTTTACTGTAAACTGTAATTTTACCGCTTATAAGCCGAAATTATTTGTATTCTTAAACAAATGTTGTATATTGCTTTTAAATGTAAAATGAATGGTTGAGTTCGTGATGGGAGTGGGGATTACCTGAAATGTCATTTGAGAGTAATATAAGTTTTTTTTTTTTTTTTTTTTCCCAGCAGTTGGCGTAATACTTAATTTAGAGCAGTGGAACTGAACCAAGTTTATCAATAAATGTTATATTCCATTAGATTAGGGGATATTATGTGATGGAAAGTTTAACTACAAATATTCTTCATCTGCGATACTGAGGAATTCGCTTAGTGTAGCTCCCGACGAACATTTAAAATTTTATCTTCATCACAAAATAATTAATGGTGACGGAAACTAGAGAGTTAAAATGGAGCTCCATAGGCGTCCACTTCCCCTATTAATTAATTTATATATAAATATTGAAATCCATACTTAAGATACTCTGAAGGAACGAATTATGGTCCTGAGTGAATAAGGGTAGCAACCCTTGACTGATATTGTTCATCTCTAGATGCAAAGATAAGTTGGGTGAGTACGAGAGGGACAGTGCAGGGGGCCCTGTGTGGTGGTGGGGTAGGGGTTGCAACGCGCCATTCAGATGCAGTCCCTACGCCCTGAGGGGGGAGGGGCGGTGGACACGCCCCTTCCCGCCCCCTCCCCCCCACGCAAGGCCTGTAATTACTGAAGGCTATCTTCCGCCCTTCCCCTTCCCCTCTCGCCCTCCCACCCCCATCTCTTCACTTAACAAGGTAGTTACTCGTAAATCAAACATTTAAATTGACCTGAATAAGGTTAAATAAGTTAGTAACCCACTTGGGTACCCACAGAATAAAGTTTAGAAAGAAAAAAATATTTTTGATAAGATACATTACATTCTTATTTTTAAATACTGATTTTAGTTGTGATATTTAATCCTACGTTATTATATACAAGAAATTCACGGGAATAGAATAAAAAATCCTACTTCCTCAGCCGGAACTCGAACCCGGGTCTCCTGCGTTCCGGGCAGTTATGCTAACCATTACACCACCGAGACTAAGTAATGGTTCTCTCTTTGGTGTAATGTTAGCATAACTGCCCGGAAAGCAAGATACCCGGGTTCGAGTACCGGCTGAGGTAGTAAGATTTTTTTTTTTCTATTCTCGTGAATTTCTTGTATTACATTCTTATGCCTTCCCAGGATACATACTTATGCTAGGCAGTTAAAGAAATGAAATATATTTAAATACTTTTTTTTACAGGAAAAATCGAAACCACATACTGATCACCATTCATGCACGTACAAACCGAGCGTATTCAAAAACGCTGTTTTTCTTCTGTGCTTTTCAATTTCTTTCCTCCATAAATTTTTTAGTCACATACCATGTCAAGGAGAATAATATACCAATTTGGTGTTATTATTGCTCCAACTATATTAACCCTCTAAATTTGACAGTAAAAGTCCATCCCTACCATTTTTAATTAAATAAATTTCACCCAACGGATGAGTGACAGGCACTACTTACTCTAAGCATTTGTGTCCTATACACTTCATAGAGGCCAAATTTCGAAGCCATTGAGGTCAAAACTATATTAAATTTCCAACATTTAAACCCTTTTAATACAAAACAGAATCTCAAATCTAAAAAGTATGGTATAAATAGCTTATGCACTTTTTTGTGCACAGTGTATATATCATGAATTAAGAATGAAATGGAATGTATTATTTTTTCCCGGAATAAATAATTTTTTAATGAGTAAAAAATTTATTTNTATTTCATTTTTTTTTTTTTTTTTACTCTAGTTCGTATAATACAAGTCTTTATATGTGGAAGGCATAAGCCTTAGTTGGAGTTCCAAAAAATAATTATTTTCCGACTCTATTACTTAGAAAATAGCATGACAATAGAAAATTAAAGAGAGAACCAAAAAAATTATTATTTGAAAATATGAAGAGAAAGCCATATTCTCTCAAATTGGCTTTAAATTTTTTAAAAGAAATTGTGGATAATATTATCAATATATTGCACAAATAACTTGTTTATAGTACTTATTTATTAGTGCTTTATTATTTTTTTTTTTTTTTTTAAGCTTAGGACATAATTTTACCAAGGGCTAATTCACGTGGTTCAATCCGACCATCTTAAAACCCATCCCGTAACAGGGCAAAGAAGCCCAGAGGAAACATTTGTTAAGAATGTGTTTATTCTCCATCCACGATACATTACAGAAGGTGTGTAGTAAGCACTTTTCGTCCGAACAAAGAAGGAGGTCTAAAAAATATCAAGAAAGAGCATGGAAGATCAGGCCAGATCACAGTTACTAATGACCGTAGCACCACAACGAAATAAATTTAACTATTGTAATCGTCATTTGCAGTCTTAATATTTTTTTTTCTATATCTACTTGAGACTTAATTGGATTGAGCAACATTCACTCCATGTTTACATGTCAACAAGTATTAGTTGATATATTTAGAAGAAAATAAATTTGACATCAATTATGTCAAATATTTTTGAAGAAATAATTTTATTCTAACTTCTAAGTTTTTATATTTATTAAAAATCTTTATCTGTTTTTACCCGAAATCATTTGTTTAGTTATTCTATAACCGATTTATATGACATCATGATTTCATAGCTTTCGGTCGCAGTACAGGTTGCTTATACGAATAAAATAATTTCTATAACTGTTTTATTATGGGAAAAACCTTTTTTATTAGACCTTACCATTAATGTCACTGACCTATATTGCAACACGAATTCCTTTATAAGTAAGTACGGACTTTATGTAAATGAACTTAAGCTTAAAACATGTATGCATTCCCCACTGCTACCAAAGCAGGTAAGTCTCATAACCCCGCAACGAGAGTCCGCAGACTTTCAGACGTCATACAAACGCCAAGTAGAAGATATACCCAGACAAAGATATTTTAATGTTGGCCGCTCCAAAACATAAACGTTGCCTTTATCTCTTCAGGAGAGAACTTCACGAACCTTGAGGGCGACAAAGTTTTACGATAGCTATAAATATATATATATATAATATATATACATACAAATGCTAGCGTGTGTGTAAAAATGCATGCGAATCCTTGTCTTCTCTCTTAGTCGTGAAATGGTCGGATAACGATGGAAGATCTACCTATTTGAGATGAGTAAGACCAATAAAAAGACAGAGAGGACAACATTTTGTAGTTAAGTACACACATTTTATAGGGGAGCAATGTTAGTGACTTTACTAGCGGGCTCTTCGAATAGGACAAAGGAATTTTATTGTTATCTTGAAAACGTGATATTTTATTATTTCGTCTTCGCTTGCACTCTACAGCCGTTAAGTTCAGAAATAATGGGGTCGTAAAAAAGTTGGCCCCAGTCTACGGTCCTCAAACCCCCCTCCAACTCACCCCCGGCCAATCCCTCAACCCTCGGCCCCCCAATCACAAGGACTCACAGCCTCAACACTCCCTTCCTTCCCCTAAATGGTATGTTCAGTTATCAGCATTCTCCAACACTTCTGCAACACACACAGTAGGTTTTTTTTTTTTTTTTTTTTTTTACTTTTTCAACGCTAGGAATGTTAGGCAAATAAGTCTCAGCTCAATAAAAGGTATAATTTATGATGCCAAGGGATTCAATTGAGTTGAAGAAAACGTTAGTAATACAGGAATTGCATAAATTAAAAGATTTCTTAATAGGTAGTTATTCTATTTATATTTCAGTAGATGTAAATGGTCAAAAAGTATAAAAACACTATTATTTTATTTAAAACTTTATCTTGTCCTCCAAGTTTCTTGTCTGATACTGAAGCCTCTCAAGAGTTCAATTTCAGACAAGGTTTATAAAAAAATCCTGGCTTGTGGTGTTTACGAAAAAGTTTACATGACATAATTGGTTTAAAATTTAATTTTCTATTGAATGACTGAAGTTCTGAAGTTTCAAGTTAGTCTAAATTCTCTAGGTTTACAACTGAGACATACATGTGTGTATATATCTGAATGAAAAGCTCTCAAAAGTAGTTTTAAAATCTTCTAGAGGACACTGTACACCAGAAACTCTTGAAAATTATTTTATAAAATTTTGAAAGTATAAATACTCGATAGCCTAACTCAAAGAGGTTGTTCGGAATGTTGCCAGATCTTATCAAAATCTGCTTTTTAGGACATACCTAATATTTTGTGATGGCCCTAAATATATTGTGTTTAGAGAAGTGTTAATCCATTGTTACACTCACCCACTAGACTTTTATAAGCCGATGCCCCAACTAAATTATTGGAATATTTATTCCGGATTTATTACGGATGTATTCGTCTTTCTCGTGGGTTAGGCTCTCGCTATTCTGGTGGGAATTTAATAAGATATCTAGCTCGTCCCGGTGGTGTAATGGTTTAGCATACTGGCCCGGATAGCAGGAGATCCAGGTTCGAGTCCTGGCTGGGACAGATAGATTTTTTTATTTTATCCCCTCTCATTAATTGTTTAAAATTTACGTGGGATAATAAACCACAACCAAATAAATATTTATTATGGAGAAAAGTGCTGCAATATACATGACCGCTTACTCCTAGCTAGGTCCTTTTAAAAGATGACATGTTTGCATATGTCCTGTACTTGATAAAAAAAACAGGATGTCTGGAGTAAATTTTAGTAAATCGCAGTACAGCGTGTTGCTTGTAAATATGGAGTTGTTGGCTGACTATACAACACATCCCATACATGAAGCGAGATGTAGAGGAGTACCAGAGCAGTTTTCACCGGGATCCCCATAATCATATTTACATATTTTACAGGGCTTATTAATGCATAGTGAGAAACCAGTTTTGCAAAGAACGAGGCCAATTTCTGACCTAAAAGTTGGTAATCCACCTAGTTGTGACTTTGGGAAGCGAAATCTGGTTACACCCCTTTAAGAGTTTGGAGAGGATGATTTACCGTCAGATCTTTGACTCCTTGAATGCATATAGATTTTTCAAGAATCCGAAGAAATTCTTAATAACAGAATCTGTATATTGAGTCCGATATCGTGGTGACTATCAGGAGAGGAAGGCGTATGTTTCTAGTTCATGTGGAAAGACGCCTAATGCCATGCCCTTCAGAGAGCTGTAAGGCTCTTGGTGGCAGAAGAATGACAGTGCTGTAGACAGCGTTGTCTGGGAGATGTGGAAAGAGGTTTATAAAAATTCGTTGACAGAGGAAACAAGATGGTTGGCAATAGAGAGAGCCTTGCTAATTAAAATACCATATACAAGGACCGCGTAAGCAATATTGATTTTATGTTTCAAGAACATACAAATTGTATAAATTTTTAAATAGCTAAATTTAAGGAGATTAATCTAAAATATTGCAGTAATATATTGCCTTTATCATAGATAAGGTTAAAAATTTCCCAATGCATAGACCCTTCTGCTACCGTAATCCGGACGATCATTAATTGAAATTTGTATTATTTAAAGTACTTACTATTATTATTAACAGTTAAATAAATTTATATCGAGTTTCTTAGGCATATTTTGTGCCTTTATTGTTATCGGTTGCGGAGTCTAAGCACATTTTAAATTCGATAAAAATAAATTAGTAATTAATTTTAACCGTAAAAATATTACACTTATATTTATTACATTTTCAATAACAATAAGAACGAAGAAGTATGCACTGTTATATCAATTAAATAATCTCAGATTCCAATATAAAAATTATTCATGCCCAGAAACGATTAGCAACATCAAAAAAATTGCACTCATTTTTATTTTTTTTAAATTAATTTAGTAGATTTTTTTTTTTTTTTAATTCAAAAGGAATGATTTCTGATGAAAATATTTTCGATGTTTTTTCCCATCCTATCAACTTGATACAAAAAATGATGAATTATTCATATACTACTGTAATTTTTCTACAAGTTACAGTTTTCAATTAATGAAATCCGGCGTAGTTTTAAATACAAAAGCAAAAGTTAAGTCGTTCTTCAGAAAAATTGGACCAATAGGAATAGGGGATCAACTGAAATAAGAAATACTAGTAAAAAAAAAAAAAAAAAAAAAAAAAAAAAAAAAAAAAAAAAAAAAAAAAAAAAAAAAAAAAAA
>KZ807512.1:178923-192314 GCA_000696205.2 Oncopeltus fasciatus | reverse complement strand
ACCACAAAATAAATAATATTTATAAAATTAAAATTAAAATTAAATTAAGAAGAGTCATTTAAACAGCTTGACAATGTCAGCTCCTCCGAGCATGAACGATATATTCGTCGGCCTCGGAGGTTGGACTCTCGACACTAGTGCGGGGAATTTAATAACTTATCAGACTTGTCTCGGTAGCATAAGTGGTAAATGCACCGGCCCGGATAGCAGGGGATCCAGGTTCGAGTCCTGGCTGGGACAGTTAGATTTTTTTATTCTGTTCCCTTGCACTAAAAATTATGTTCCTACTAACCTTTTGAACCTTCTTACGTGTCCAGGATCGGCCATTAGCACAAAAAGAGGAGGTCATAGGAAAAATTTACCCTCCAATATTCCTCAAAAGCTTCGTCACAAAAATATTATGTATATAATTACTTTTTTTTTTTGTTCTAACTTCTAGTTTTTAATATAAAATTTCACAATAAATTATAAGAAAAAAAATTTCCATTTCAGCTGATTTGCGATGAGAAATCAAGTAATTCACGTTGCTAAGATTATGTAACTTTTGAAAATTTCTTACAGAGCTCCGAAATTAAAAAAATAATGTAAAAAAATTAGGTATTTAGGCTTCTTTATTGAATTTTTTATATAAATTTTTTAACATAAAAAATCGGTTAGGGGAAAAGAGAGGTTTAGAGAGAGATCATTTCATTTAAAATTGTAATGTTCTTGTTGTTATTAGAGCTATAAAAAAATGTATAGAATGTAAATTTTGTAAATTCTAATTTTATAACATTTGCATTCTTTAAACTTTTTTTTTTTTTAAGGGAAAAACGAATATTATTGAAAATGTTTAAGAATAAAACTAACGAAGATTAGGCGTGCCCCATCATTTGAAATATGTAGACCATATAAATCCGATATTAAGGCTTTCTATTGTAAAATGTTAAATTAATTATGAGGGGAAAGAGAGTAAGTAATAACTTCCTTGGGGCGCTGCGGATTCAAATCCTGGCCTAAGTTAGCTTTTTTCTATAAATAAAAGCTTACCCTGAGCCATGGGTGTTTAGAATGGTGGTGGTTAAAAGGAAAGCTAAAAAAAAAAAAAAATAATCAACCTTAAAATTGGTGTTAAGAAAAAATATATCGATCTTAATAGGTGATTATAGGTACTTAGGTAGGTGTACATTTTCCAAGATTTATGCTCTATAGAGTTTTCACGATAGGTTCTTCTAAGGTTGAGAGCAAATTGACCATTTGCACTCACTTCTCCCTCCCACACTATTAAGAAATAAGTCCCACTGCAACAAATAAGTCACATTAACTCTTATTTATGATCATATTTAATGAAACGTGGGGGATGACTGAAAACAAGTAGTTTCTGCGTGCCGCAAAGTTTTAAACTGAGCACTTCAACTGATGATAATTCAGCCTGCAATCACTGATGAAATTAATTGCAATGTAAATAGTGTTCCCGCAAGTGAAATCCCGTGCTCATCAATCATCCATTACTTGAAAGCTGATAGACATTAGCAACTGACAGTGTTAATTAACTACTGTAAAATTATCCTAACAATAATTAGAAAATGTAACCCTCTGAGTAACCCTTTCTTTCTGTGGGAAAGCAGAAGTGACCTTGGCATTGTGAGATAATAGAAAAATCACAATGCAACTCAAGAAACACATAATCAATATTACTTAAATAGGTGATTCTTTAATCCTTTATCGTACAATAGTTTTGTAAGAGTTTTACATTAGAAATTGAAAAAGAATGACATGACAGCATTAGTCATTAGTCATATAGTCAATAAAGCATTGACCCGAAGGGTCTTCAGCGAGTAATGTGTGTACTTACTTATTTATTCTGATTTTCAAGTGACGTGTACTTGCAAAATGTTTGCATTAAGAAAATAAATATGTTGTGTATTATAAGTCACTTAATATTTTGATTTAAAAAAAGCCGAGTCACAGCACATGAACTCCAATATTCGAAGCCTCATTTTTTAATTTTTGTAAAAATCCATGGAAATTTCGTTAATAAAAATTGCTAAGAAGGATACTACTTTTTCTATCAAATTTTAGAAAAACTCTACTACAAAATAATTTAATTTCCTCCCCAGGGATATCAAAAATTATGACAGTCTTAAAAATATTGTTTTTATTCACTTGTAATATTAGCAAAATAAATATGATAAGAAGAACTTCATTTTTTGTAATTATTATGTCTTAAACTTATTTTATATTAAACTTAATTTTATTATTCATTTTTAGTGCAAGGGAATAAAATAAAAAATCTAAGTGTCCCAGCCAGTCCTGGCTGGGGCAGTAAGATTTTTTATTCTGTTCCCTTGCACTAAAAATTATTAAATTATACTATATTTTGATAATTAATCACTTGATGGTTTCATCATTCTAAAATAACTTAATTNATTTTATTATTATTTTTGCAATTATTATTAACTTTCTAAATGCACAAAGTGAGATAATTTCAATATCTTACTCATTACCAAAAAATATCTAGATGAGAATCGTTATTCCTTCGTCGTAGCCGACCAACTGTTTTGGGGGTACAATATTCAATTATACCATATATAATGATGAATTTGTTTTTTTTTTAAATTTATGAATTTTCACATAAGTTATGTTTTGGAATTATAAATCAGAATGAAAAATGTGAATTTGTATGTAATGGAATTAAAAAAAAATGAGAGCAATTAAAAATGAGAATGCTAAATGTTCCACTAAATAAGTGCAAAACGTGGAAGCAGAGAGGTAGCAGAAGTTTAGCCGAATCTTCAGTACAGTACAACTACTAAAGAAGAAGCAGGGTCACGTACCATCACACGGGTAACTTTTCGCAAGTCTACTCCTGTTCAGAAAGATCTCCTGCTACTAGAAACGCCAACTTCTCCTACTCTTGAAAGAGCCGTTCCGAGCCCGATGCTGGGCGGATCTGAGCAAACGAAAAAGACAAGGACGAGAGAGTTGGAGGGCGAGGGAATGACAGCCTGACAGCAGAGGGATAACTGGAGCCTTCCACACGTCTGTTATTTTCTTGGTCGCTTATACCAATCACGGAGACTAGAGATATTTTCTTAAGATCATTCTTTCAAACAGTTTCAGAATGTTCAGAAGATCGAATCTATAATTATTTGTGAATAAAGATCAGGTGTGTCCTGCTTGAATCATTTGGGTAGAGTATTATCATTTTTAAAGATGCCCTGGGGCTTAACCCCCCCCCTTCTTTGAGAATTCCTATGATACAAAAGAAAGCCAGTACAGTACTTTGGCAATAGGATAGCTACATGTATTTCTTATGGAGATATCCTCCATAATGCAGATTCATAAAGGAGATACCCTCCTATACGGCGATACCCTTCATAATGCAGTGTGATTGCATATAACTCTATATGAAGACGAGAAAAATCAGGTCTCTCTTTTCTACTCCTGCACGATGGAGGTAGAGAAAGAAGAAGAAGAAGAATGACGAAAAAAATAAAATAAAATAAGACCCGATGCTGAGAATCAATTGGTAACTTTATAAGAGCGAAATAAGTTTTCTAAATGTTTTTTCAAAATCAATAAATTTTTTTAAAAAATTTTCAGTTGTGCAACTACATTAAAAAATTGTGAAGAAAATAAAAAATTTGTTCTGGCAAGCTCAAGGTTTTAGAATACTCCAATACAAATTCATTTCTCAAATAAACCTCGCATAAATCGGATTTTTTTATTATTCTAACATCAAGTTATGAAAAAATATAATGATTATTATCGGTCAACAGCCAATATATCTATAGGTTCACATCATTTGCACCAAACGATAACTTGCAACTTACACCATGAAATCTAAATGGTTAGTTCAAAAGGAGACCGTAGATATTATTCTAAGATGATTTTAGTTGGGTTTCGGTCAAGGTAGATCCAAAAAACACAAATTTAAAAAATACATTTTTTTTAAATGTGTGTTTTTTGAATCTACCTTTACCGAACCCCAACTATAATCATCTCCAAATGGTTAGTTTTCCCCCATATCAAGTTTGAAAAAAATACATCTCTTATTGTCAACAACATCCAATGTATCTGCAGGTTTAAACACATTTGCACCAAACAACTAGCAACTTGCACCACGAAAACCAAATGGATAGTTTTTTCCCATATCTAGTTTGGAAAAAATACATCGATTATTGTCGGTCAACTTCCAACGTATTTACAGGTTCAAACTCATTTGCACTTAAAGACAACTGGCAACTTGCAACGCGAAATCCAAAAGGTTAGTTTCTCGCACATCATGTTTGGAAAAAATACATTCCTTATTATCGGTCAACAGCCAACGTATCTACAGGTTCAAACATATTTGCACCTAACAACTAGCAATTTGCACCACGAAAACCAAATTGTTAGTTTTCTCTCATGTCAAGTTTAGAAAAAATACATCGATTCTTGTCGGTCAACTACCAACGTATCTACAGGTTCAAACTCATTTGCACTTAAAGACAACTAGCAACCTGCAACGCGAAATACAAAAGGTTAGTTTTCTCCCGTTTCATGAACAAGTGGAGTGTAGGCTCAACTTTTCCATTCCCACGAATTGGTACTAAATATCATGCACTCCGTACTTCCACGAGTTGATCCTTTGTTTTATTTATAAATGCCCCTGCATTCTCATGGCTTCTGATATTTATTCGCGGATCGTAGTCCTCTCCACAGCCGTAAAACATTTATCGCAGGAATGCAAATCCACCTTTGCTGTTGGAAGGACGAGTAAAGAGTTTTACTGCAGACCATTTACATTTAAATAAAGGCTTCCAAGTGCCTCATCATCTTTCCCGTTGGGTAAAGCCTCACAGATGTACATATGAACTTTGTTGAAGAGTTATAGCTCACAAACATCCCCGGTAGAAAATATTTAACTTCCATATTTTAAAAAAAGCAAAATTAATGTACACCAACGAGCAATGATGCAAGTATTGAAATAAACATTTTAAAAACTACTAGAACCGTTACTAGTCAAATATCTCTAAAAAATAGCAAAGTGATTTTAAACATATAATCTGGTAGTCAGCACAGCGGACAAGGTGTAATTTCTTCCTTTCCAATAAAATATGGTACTTAATAAGTTTTAACAGTTCTGGTACACAAGGAATTTTCAAGTTATTAAAAATAGCTGTAATTATAAAACATACTCAATATATCCACTTTAAGTAAATGATCTAAAGGGTTATTTCTACCACCAATGAATATAGAACTCTCATACCTTCTATTCTNTGAAAATTAAATAAAATAACATTTTTAGTACCATGAAAATTTCTTGTTTGACCCTAGAAAATTTAAAACTTATTAGATATCATATTTTACTGGAAGGGAAAGAATAAAGAAATTAAAGTTTTAATAGCTAATGACTAATGACTCTCTGGAATTGGAACTAATTGGACTTTTTAGTACTAGTACATGTAAAAGTTACATATGTTCGGAATGAGTTTTGCAAAAATAATTTTTTTTTTTTTAAATTTGCATCATAACAAATTCAAATCAGTGCGATAAATTATAGCATATATAAAAACAACAAAAGGAAATTTTTAAGCAATTAGTACTAAACACGTCTGTCCCGCAGGAGCTGTTTAAATTCTGTTAAATCCTCAGTATCACAGTTGATGGACATCGTTAAATAAAAGCTTGTCCTGTGGGTGTTTAGAATTGGGTGGCATCCTGTAGATTGCCCCTCCCTCCACGCCCCTTAGTGTTGAAAGGGAGGCTAATACTTTAATAAATACTTTAATAAAATAATATTTAACAATTAAATAAAAAAAAGTTCTAACGAATTTATTAAATTAAATTTAAATGGAACCAATATGAATCCTTCCAGGCGACAGTACTCCAACCTCTAGATCTATTCCAAGCGTCTCTCCAAGGAACTAAGACCAAATGATGAGTAGTTCACCGTACTTGGTCCACCCCAATCGCGGCTTTAAATTTTCCGCAGTTATGGTGAGCTCACATGGAAAATGACTTTGGTAAAGAAATCCCTCGAAATGTTCTTTAAGCGGACAGGAAATCTTTGATCTACTAACATAACCATCATTTTATACTGCGTTTTCGTAATGAACTTCGGATTTGTCAAAGAGGGTACTTATTTTAACAAATTAATCATATTTCATGTAATTTTACTTTCTATTCGCCTCCTGGGCAAGAATTTGTAATAAGTTATTCACCTACTTTACCAAGTTTATTTTAAAATTTATTAGAACATCTAAAATAAAATGAATTGTAGATAAATAAAAATATTATGTTGTTCATATGATATGTATTCATACATACACAAACACACACACACACCAATTTTGCTTGCCTTTACATAACTATTGTTTCTTTTTTAATATAAACCTAAGTCTGAAACAGGATGAATAAAGAATTTAAAAAAATTAATCGAAAATAGCTTCATGGGATTTATTGTTTTTCATTGAAAGTAGAAATAAATAGCAATAAGTTATTAATTTCACGTTAAATATTGAAAATCAAACAACGAAGAGTTCATTTTGCTGACGCAGGACAGGATGTGGAGAGGTTGACGAGGCACCTAACCTTCCTATGTATTTCTTATTATTTTCGTAAGAATTTTTGAGAATAAAATTTAATAACAAATAAAGTAGAATACATAATTTTCGTAAATGTAAATATTTTGAATTTTAATCATCATTATAAAGCGACATGTAAAATATTTACAGTAGCAGTAGCATTTACACCCACCTAGGCATTATGACGACCTGGGAATTCGATTTTTTTCATAGATACTGTTATGTTGTTTTACGTTGGGGTAGAAAAATGCTTCAATGAAGACTTCATCTAGCAATAGAGTAGCGATAACTTAGCAGATTTCTTACGTTTCGTTTACGATGGACATCAATACGAACAAATGCCTACACAAATCTTCAAATATCAAGAAAGCAAAGAAGCAAAAAAAGTTGAGTGCTCCTTTGAGCTAATGCTAAGAGAGAAGATTTGGGACGTAACACTCATAGTTACATTATTGAATATCTTTCCTAAAATGAATTTTTATTTATATTTACAGAATATAATTGTTAGAAAATAAAATTTTACACATTTTTAAACTTTTTATCCAAACTCTGACAGTAAAAAAATGTTCACAACTTCTCAATGTGTTCTAAAGATCTTTTGATCTCCACCGATTTTACCACGAACCCATTAAACGACTTATAGATTTTTTTAAAAACTTTTATTTACATATTACATTCTGCTGAAAATAAATAAAACATTTTGTAATTGATTACAATGAATAGTAAAAAAATAAATGACATTAATGAAAGTCCCATGAGGAGAGAAGTGACACCACTCTGAAATTTTTTACAGACAGGAGGTCGCGGGTCCCATCTTCGTTTGAGTCGCCGGGGAGGGTTGAAGGGGTTGGAGTTGGAAGACAAGGTCTGTGCTAGTGGATTAGGATGGATCGGCAGTTTACTGTGGAAAAGGCTGAAGCGGGAAGAAATTAGATCTTAAACAAAAGGAATATTAAAATCGTGTTGAAGAGAGAAATTGGATACATAATAGGGAGCATTTGCGAGTATTCGGAGGGTTTTGGATTGAAAGGACTGGATTCGTTGGATGTTGGAAGGCTTGGCGGCACCCCAGATTTCTACTCCGTAAGTCCAGATTGGTCGTAATAAGGTTTTGTAGAGCGTCAGTTTGTTTTCAATCGTAAGATTGGAGTTCTTATTCATGAGTCTGTATAGAAGTCCATATCGTCGATAGAGTTCTCGTCTTTTAATTTTACTAATAGATTAAAGCACAAACACCGAATTTGGTTGCTTTACCAAAATTTACAGACGGTAGAGCGCGTACAAGCAATATATATGTATATATAGTCTCTTAGATTCGTCGTTCTAGACAAAAATCACAGGAACGTTCAAGATACAATTGTGAGATTTTTTTTTTTTTTTTTTTTTTTTTTTTTTTTTTTTTTTTTTTTTTTTTTTTTTTNCCCGAGTTAGTTTAGTAACGGACATCATCTCCGTCATATTTTATTGTATTAAAAACGAAATTTGCCGTAATATTGAAAAGAAATTGGTACAATATATGCTGTACAACACGAAATACTTGTTTATAAAGCTTTAAACCAATTTTTTTTTTTGTCATGTGCAAAAAAAAAAAATTACGGGATACACTTTTTTTTTAATTTTCAATACCAGATTAATTGGGGGAAAAAAAAAATAAAGTAAAAAAAAAAAAAAACCCGAATTTGAGGCGGGGATTGATAAGAGAGTTCTCCCTTCGTAGCCAATATGGGAAACAAACAAGAGGGGAAATTTTCAATCTCTTACCTTGCAGTATCCAGTTTCTGGCCACGTCGAATGATTTTGCTTTTTTATATATGGCGTGGAGAAGTATGTCCAGTGTTTTCAAGTCTTCTCTCAGTAAAGTATCACAGGCTCTCGGCTGTCCTCCATTTTCTGGACAACCGCTCTTTTTCGTAAGCCAGTTGTCTATTTCTGTCCCTGGAATAAAAATGTAAACTGTTCTTCACATCTGAAAAGTGAGGCGATCGTAATCCAAAGATTAAAAAAAAGAAAAAAAATAATAGCTCCGGATTTATTTTTTAGATATAAAGACAAAGAATGTTAAATTATATTTTAATGCATATTTATGTTAATGACACATTTAGTGAAATAAGAAGTATCCACATTTTACTATTTTTTTTATTGAATTTTAAGATTTAGCGGAGTTGTAAATTATGATTAGTTAGTCGGCTTAGAACGAACCAATTTCGAGGAATAGTTTTAAGTTTTCTTATCCTAGTTGTAGTACTGAAGTCATGAATATGTGATCTTAGGGACACAACTTCTAAATCGCTCTGAAGATGGCTTATAATGTAAGCCGAAACGTTGGCAGATAATTTAAAAAATACACTTTTTTTTTTAAATTTTTATTTTTTTGGATCTTTCTTGACCGAAGCCCAACAAAAATTACATCTAATAATAATATCTACGGTAAAAATAATCTTTCCATTAAAATTGCTTTTACATATTTAGACGTATTTAATCGCATTGTTTCCATGCTCGATTCCAAAACGGGCTCCCCTAATTTTGAAAGAGCTACCCCTAATTTTGAATGAGATTTATCAATATATATTTTTGTTAATTTTCAGCCTAAGAGAGGATTATTACCACCAGGTAGAGGACTACTAAGGTTATCAAGAAGGCCAAGAGAATTCAGGGATTTTCTGTATTATTTGTAAATTTGAAAAACAAATTCATGATTCTGATAAAGGTTAAATCCATCGTTCATGCAGAGTTTTAAAAACTAGGACAAAAGTTTCTAGTTGTTCATTTGATCACCAAGAGTTTACTAATGTCTTCATAAGTATTAAATTCTAAATGTAAAAATTTACATTTAGAATTTAATACTAGGTTCAACAACATTTATCTCTAACTTTTCTCACAAATTTTTTAGTCAATTTAATGTTGAATAGTCAATTTTAATTATATTCTGCTTTCAAAGGTAGTACTATTGCACACTTCACTAAGAGATGAGAACACTATTAATATTTCGAGAATCATTTTTACTGTGTCAAATATTTCTGTAAATTGAATGCCAGTAACTTCCCACCATTAATTTTACAATTCAATGTTTGATGGAGGACAAACGGAGTAACTCAAAGCTTCACATGCAAAACATTTTTTTTTTTTTAATTCTTATTAAATCCTAAAATAACACTGATTGCTGACAGGGAATCTAAATGACGCTCAACAGTAATTTTGAGAACACTTTGTTGAACTTAAAATCACTTCACAAATTGACGAAACTATCTTTTTTTTCAAAAGATTTAAGATTTAACTATCCAATTTAGAAGAAATAATTGGAGGAGAAATTATCACAGAGGCAGCATAAAAATATTGACAAGCCTTAGGATTGAACTGTTAGTACTGCAGGAGGTAAATGAAGTTTTAACTTTGTAAAATCCTTATGCTCTCAAGTAGCTCAAAATTGGTCTTGTATTCATTTATTTGCAACCCTACGCTTATAAATATGTACATATTATCACTTACATACTCACACACACATCCATTCATCAATCCTTACATAAATACAAATAGACCCACAAAGCACACTGGAAATCGACCTCTTAAAGAATTAAGAAGTATATTTCCAGTTTCTTCTGAATTCCAATGGTTCCAAGCAAAGTTGGTTCTGGTTATATTAATGTGGTGAAAAAAAATGAGATAAGTCAGTAGTCCTTAGTCCTTTTCCAGTTGAATCTCTTTCAGAATAACAGATTCGACTAGAAATAGACGTCTTAAAGAATTAAGAAGAATATTTTCGGTTTCTTCTGAATTCCAGAGGTTCCAAGCAAAGTTGGTTCTGTTTAAAGCAATGTGGTGACTAAATACTTCAAGTCTCATTATTGTCGCACAAAAGGTGTGATAAGTCAGTAGCCCTTAGTCCTTTTCCAGTTGAATCTCTTTCAGAATAACAGATTCGACTGAAAATAGACGTCTTAAAGAATTAAGAAGAATATTTTCGGTTTCTTCTGAATTCCAGAGGTTCCAAGCAAAGTTGGTTCTGTTTAAAGCAATGTGGTGACTAAATACTTCAAGTCTCATTATTGTCGCACAAAAGGTGAGATAAGCCAGTAGCCCTTAGTCCTTTTCCAGTTGAATCTCTTTCAGAATAACAGATTCGACTGAAAATAGACGTCTTAAAGAATTAAGAAGAATATTTTCGGTTTCTTCTGAATTCCAGAGGTTCCAAGCAAAGTTGATTCTGTTTAAAGCAATGTGGTGACTAAATACTTCAAGTCTCATTATTGTCGCACAAAAGGTGAGATAAGTCAGTAGCCCTTAGTCCTTTTCCAGTTTAATCTCTTTCAGAATAACAGATTCTACTGGAAATAGACGTCTTAAAGAATTAAGAAGTATATTTTCATTTTCTTCTGAATTCCAGTGGTTTCAAGCAAAGTTGGTTCTGTTTATAAATTAAAATATAAAATTTAAAAAAAAAACCTAAACGTAATTGAATACTTAACAGGAAATCCGAGGTCATCCTCTCGGCGTGATTAGGGAGTCATAAGACATCTCAGGGTAATTTACTTAAGATTGATTGTGAACAACATTGCATTAATTGAACATTCTCTCGATCAATTATATTATCATGAACTACATTTTAATAAACAACTATGATTTATTTTCACAATTTGCAGACACTGTAATTCCATTTGAAAAATCGAATGAGTTTATTTTAATTATTTATTAGTCTGTTTGTTTCCTAAATAATAATCCTATAGAATTAATCAAAACATTATTTTTGTTATTTCACCTTCAACTTTATTTTTCCAAGACACATAACTTACGTTACATTAAAATAATATTGATATGGACATAGTTTATAGTTCATAAGGATTTTCAATAGATAACGTCGCTAATATGACCTATATATACGTTAAATTATCCTCGTACTGAAAAAAAAATTCGTTCTCCAGAAACCGTTTATTTTTGTCTTATTATACAGTTATTTTGCCTTAAAGATGGAAATTTTAAGGCAGAATAGCTTAATCTTAATGAAAAATATTTTAGACAACCCGTTTTTGTACTGGGGTCAGCTTATAGAATATGATCGGTTATAATTTTGAGATAAATAAAAAAAATCCTTAAGAAAGGCAATAAACGTTTGCTTTGTAAGATCTTTAGAGCCATAAGAGAAACATATTTTCATACAGGAAAAAATATCCGCGGTTAAAAATTATACAAAAAGAAGATGTAGTAAGCTTGTAAATACCATCTAAAAAAGAAATTTAAACATCTGCAAAGATCTGGCAAGGTTACAATCATAGCCCACTAGTTTATATTTTAATTCTAGACTCCAATATTGGAAAGTGTAAAATGTCCTGCTTAAAGCGTTTCCATTTGGGTATCTGTATCATAATTGTCGTTCGCTGATGAATTAGCCCATCTCACGGACAATGGCAAAGACCTTCAGCGCGAGTTTGGGGTACTCCAGGTAGAAAAGACAAAAAGCATAGGCATCAACCCGGTAAAACAATGGAAATGAACATCTAAAGGGTTATTATTATTTCTACCACCAATGAATATAGAACTCTCATACCTTATGTTCTCCGTCTTCATTGGTTTCTGTACATCCTCTCCTGTTGGCGAGCGCTTTCGGACGACACTGTTCATCTTCTGGCCGAATACATACGTTCACTGTCACGGTCCGTATTCAATAGAATACGGACCGTGACAGTGAACGTATGTATTCGGCCAGAAGATGAACAGTGTCGTCCGAAAGCGCTCGCCAACAGGAGAGGATGTACAGAAACCAATGAAGACGGAGAATATAAGGTATGAGAAATGAACATCAGTCATGAGAACTATTAGCATTCACCGCAAAATATTAGAGCAAGTTATGAGATTCATAAGGGGGGGATGGAAATTCGCACGGGCCATGGCTTATTGGTGCTGCGAGCAAGGATGGCCAACGTCCTGAAATGAGTCTTGAACCGTCACTAGCCTTTGGCAAATAACACAAAGATCCCTATAGAGAATTTTACGTTTCTACCAAACATGTCATTGTCCTCACAGACTTGCGCACCCCAACAATGAGCCATAGATCAGAAACGCTAAGGAGGTGATGAGAAGAGGTCGATTCGAATGGGCTCAGATGGTTTGTTTTTCTGTTACCAAAGTGGCATAGCTACACCACATTTGTTCATCTATTGCGAAAATGGACGGCAAAAAGAATGGAGAATATGAATACTGAAGCGGGAAGGAAGCATTCATCCGAAGAAGGAATTACAGCAAAAGAAATGAGCTGGTACGAGACATGGAAACAGGATCGAGTTACTTCACATTGGATAAACAGCAAACGAGGATTGACGAAGGTGATTGATATTATAGATATTATAAGAACTATCGATAAAGTTTTTTAAAAGAAAAGAACATTCTAATGAAATTATAAATGAATTCCAAATCATCCGCAGATTTGTGATGTCGCAACATTTAACATTTCTAAAAAAAATTAAAGAACTTCTACTCCACAAAAATTATGAAATTTACAAGCTTATTGCAATGTTAGATACGTTCTTCTTTAAGGGCTGGTAACACCCGTATTATTCACAATATATATAGTAAATATATACATTTACTCTCAAAGATTAGCATTCTTTTAGCGCCACAGATGTTTACAATAAAGTGGAAACCTCAAGATGATATTTTTAATATGAAGTATAATATTTTCCATATAGCTGATGAATAGATGAGTAAAAACCTTTTATATTTTTTTTAACTTCCATTCTGTATCTCTACGCCCATTTTTAACCTTTTTTCTCCTCCTCCTTAAATAACCTGCCTGTAATAAACTTTAATTCATTATTTTCCCAGAGAAAACTAAAAAAAAAAAAAAAAAGA
>KZ807512.1:153610-171931 GCA_000696205.2 Oncopeltus fasciatus | reverse complement strand
TATATATATATATAAATTAATTTTTAAGGCTTAATTTGGTCCTTTTCTGTCTACTTAAAATGTATTAAATCACAAGATCATGAGTTTATAAAAGATATATTAAAATTAAGTAGATTTAAAAGATACTTTTTAAAAGCATTTATTGAAATAATTAAATGACGGCTTTAAATCAACTTATTTATTTAGGAATGAAACTAAGGTTTAGAGTTTGAAAAGACTGCTTTATACATAACATAAAATGGAATATAAAAAGTAAGGAAATGTCTGACGGGAAAAGAGGATTACTACTGTGAAGTTAAGATCTTTTGTTACTGCTTATAAAATAAGTTTCTGATTACAATATTAGAGTATTATTACATAATATAAAATGAATAATATTCATTTAGTCCCATTATGAAATAATTTGAATAAATGACTTATTTATTTTAGCATTTAACTATACTAATAATCAGTAATTTATCTGTATTCCTTTACTACCATTAATTTCGAATATTAATTAAAATTTTTAAACTTTTACTATAACATTTTTTTAATGAAAAAAAAAATGAAAAATATTTTTATCCACCAGGTAATATCTCCTTCTCCCCTGTTTTACTGGATTCACTAAGGGAATCAATAAAATATCAAAGAACAAAACGTAAAAAAAAAGAAAAAAAAAAAGCTTACACGCTGAAAATTCAAATCCAATGTTTTTAAAACCATTGTTTAGCAATATTTTACAAATTTATTGTTACTTATTAAAAAGTTAAATTGTGGTATCGGTCTTAAATTGGTGCCAGTGTACGATAGTTAAATAGTTTTGTTTATTCTTTACTGATCCTACGTAAAAGAAGCCATGAAATACAGATAGCCCAATTCGTCTGCTTGCTTCGTGCGTCGTCCGCAATCTTAGAAATATAGAAAATAATATCAGCACAAATTTATTTTCTACAACCCCATTGGAAGGGTTTGTTAAAGTCTAAAAAGGTTATGGGGCGAGATTTAAGCGGAAGACAAAGCCGAAAAATCATTATATATTTACATTACTATTGGTGTTACGAAAAAAAAATGTATAAAACACAATATCTGAAAAAGGGGATTTACTACAAGAAAAAAATTGTAGACTTGCTCTTTGTACCACAAACCTTTTTTCAAGTTTATTATTAAACTTATTTAACTATTAAATCAAGTATGAGAGCTTTGGGGAAAGGTCAAATTAAAAATTGTTAAAAATTGTCTTGCCTCTGTGCACTTTTATTTATTTTTTTTTTTCCAAGCATTGCAATTACTGAGGGTCATTATTGCCTGGAATTATTAAAAAATACAAAAATTATCTAATAAGTTGGAAATATTTTTTTATTTCACTAGTTTATTGCAGTAGAAATAAATTAAAAATAATTTTATAAGGACTATGGTTCACTTAAAACTTCTTTTTATTTTGCATATATAAATATGTAGTTATTAATAATATCACATGCTATAACTTCTTTATTTATCAGTTACGATTTGTAATAAACATTAATATGAATATAGCAAAGTCTAAATTATTAAAGCAGAACGTTCTTATTGAAACTTTGTGAGTAATATTTCAAGTATGGGGGACTGTCATGCCCCCCCCCTCCCCCCCGGCCTGGCACTGTCCGGATGCTTTCCTTGTTTTTTTTTTGTTTTTTTTTTTGCTGTGTTAGCCTCCCTTGCAACCACTTAGGGTCATTGGAGGGAGGGGCTATCTACAGATTGCCACCCTTTTTTTAAACACCCATGGCTCAGGACAAGCTTCTATATTATAAATAAAAGATTGACCTGGGCGGGATTTGAACCCGCGGCGTCAGGATTGCGAGACCCGTACGGATCCCCTGAGCTATCCCGGCGCCCCATGCTTTCCTTGTAATGTTGCTGTGGACTTTATGTGAATGTGTTATAGGGAACACGCAAGAGTCGGCTATGTCTCTTGAACGTATCTTAATACCAAGGTATCAGATAATGGGATCATTATTCCCGAAATTTGCTAAGTTATAATAAAACCTAAAAGATTAAATTTGGTTTACCCCCCCCCCACCGTTGATATACATGTAATTTATTTTTTGAAAGTTTTTAAAGATAGGAATCATCAGTATTCAAAACTAGGATTCCTTATATGTAGGTCCCCAGCCAGCCTTAGATATGATGTCTTATTTACTTCAAATTTCTCGGCTCGTTATATAAAAATAGTTTTACACTTTTATTTCAGTTCAGCAAAGTAAATATAAAATTATTCTTATAGTAATCACAAATAGGTTAAATGATTTAACCTTGTTTACGCAGCTTCTGACACGCATTTTTATATATTGCTTTGAGATTATTATATAGACTTGTCTTCAATCTATACCTTTGAGAGCATTCTATCAGACAACTACGGAAAGGGCGATCCCAGGGCTAGAAGCAATATTTGTGAGTGTTTCGAACAGTGCTTACCTTGAGTTATTCTATGCCTGGCTTCTTCTTGCGTCGGAGCTTTCTGCAGTATATAGTAGAGCTTCTTGCTGACTACTTCTTTCAACTTGTTGATGGAGGGTTGTTTCGGCTGTGGAGGTAGCGGCTCCACGCACGCCTCCCTCTCTGCGTTCGCGTCTGCAACATAACAAGCCTCTGAAATAGTTGCGTGCCCGCCACTTATCTGTCGTGTTTATGCATGAATAGGATGGAGGGGCAATGACACCCAAGAGTCCCCACACATTTCTTTTTACTGAACAAAGCAGCGTCTCCGCCGATCCTTGCAAACAAACTGGCCAATCCTACTGTCCCTATTTCGAGCACATTTCACACGATGGAATCAAGCTATCTCGATGGTAATATCTATTTATTTATTACATCCTGTTAATAAAAACGGCAATATTACGTGACTTTCTTTGATCCTACATAGAGAAAGCTTAAAATATGGCCTGTAAGAAATTTTATAAATCTTATAAGTGTATTGTCTACTCTATTCCTCGTTATTGATATATTTTGAAAAATATATTGTAAAAGAATTTTTAAAGGAATTCAATTTTAACTCAAATCAGATATATGGGAGAGGAAGTTTAAAAGAAGACTAAATTTAATAAGCATCAGTATAAATTTGTTTTTGTTGCTCTTATCAAAAGAAAAACACATTAAATAAGTATTTAACAATGTAACTATGAATTTTTAGCGCGTCCCCCTATCATCCCTTTCGGTATTTTCAGGGTTTTCTAGAAATATTAGAAATCGAAGCTCCGATTTCCACGAGACATGTGATTACTTTTAAAATCAAGTGATAAAATCATTTAAAGAGCGATGGGTGAACGCCATTCTTGATGTTCTGTCGAAATCTTTTCTTTATGGTCATTTCGAGTCACTAACCATTCTAGGCTGCGGACTTCGGCCAGTAATGGTACAGCGGGAGGTGGAGTACAAGCACACCAACCCTAGCTAGGACGTGGCTGGAGTTCATTGGAATGAGGGTTGCTGACACTGGATGTCGATGGATGGATATCGTTTCGGAATTGGGCCAAACGGAACGAGGGTTTAACTAAAAAAAAAGTGACAAAGGAGTATTGACTCGAAGACACATTCAGATTTCTGTTAAAATAATGATTGTAAAGAGGGATTTTTGTGATTTATAACTTTATTGATATTCAGTTTTTATTAGCTAAAACTAATAAATTGTTTTTTTCCTCATAAAAATGTTTTTAAGTAGTTTAATAGAGGCCTAGGCTTTTTTTTTTTAATAAAAAGACACTGAGAGTACAGAATATGCTTTAATTGAAGTGAAATATGGTTTCTTAAGCTGTAAAAAAAAGTTTCTTTGAAAAGTTGGGATTCCACAATAATTTTAGGTCGATTTTAAATTTGTTACTAAGACATAGTTTTAAACTTTTAATTCTGTTTCCCTTTTTATATTATATTTACCTTTGATATTTTCGTCACTATTTATAATAGAGTAATACAATATATTGTAAATAATATGTAATTCTTATTGTCATAATCAATTATTATATTGTTTCAGGTTTTTCTAGGGAGCTATATAGCCTCAGAATAAAGTTTATTATCATTTTCATGGTTCAAGTTAAAGTCAAAGATATTTCCAGCAAGCTATTTGTTGATGGAAGAAATCAGATGACCTATAAACTTGTTTTCAAGAGCGGACACTCTTGTGGAATGGCCGTTCAATGATTCCTCCTATATCTTCTGATTCCTCTGTCTGGATGGTAAGAAATTTACGGCATTCCTCATCCTCATATATACAGTTCCTAGTGTGGGTCTCACGAGAGGATCGTAATTTTCCGTTCTCTTACAAGATCACACTCGCGTCAATCTACAACAAAAACACGAATGAGTGCGGTAAATACAAGTCCACATATCAGGACAACGGGGTTTTTTTTTCTTCTTCTGCAACAAGCAAACCAAAGCGCCTGACTATTACGTTATTATTATCACTGTTATCAGTACATTTGCCCTACTATCTACAGGCTATGCTCATAATGACGCTTGGAGCAAACTTCACCTAGCATAATACAATACTCACTCAGGTATACGTTCGTGCCAATACGTCAGTGTGCATATATATATAAATTCATTTATTTATAAATAGAAACATTTTACTTTTTCGTTTGGCCTGAATATGTTATTGATAGCTGAAATTGGGCGAAAAGAATGGTTGCTTTAGAAAGAAACCAAACTGAAAAAAATCTGTAATATCATCCCTAATTAGTATCATTAGGGCTGAAGATGATGGCGTGATTGTGCGAATTTCGTGACATATGGCAGCCTGAATTCTTTTGTCATAAGTTTCTCTTAGTCCAAAAAGTAGACCTAAAAAATAATTTCCATCTGGACACAACAACAGCTCCTCCTAACATATTAAAATATTGCATTTAATTTAAAAATTATTGTTACTAATTATTTCTAAGTCCTTAAAAAAATGCAATTGAAATTCAGAACATAGTTCTCTTGCACTTGCCTATATTACCCAAAAGGACGGTTCTCAGATAGATTTAAATACATACCGAAATGAAACTCCAGATTCGAGTGCGATCAACTGGCCTCGGAATACTTTAGTTATAAAATACGTGAAGACATTGGTTGAATTAGCGTAGAGATATTCAAAGATAGCTAAAATTGAAATTTCTACTGGTATCTAAAAAGAGGATTTTATAGCGATAAGAATAATTCTTTACTTTTCAAACGGAAAAGAACGACACTCAACTCTCTTTCCTTGTATATGTAAGTAAATGTTAAATCATGTCTGGTGGTGGAAGAGAGGTTATCTTAAGATAACACACATGCCACTAAGAAGGATTGTTATGTAAAATCTTCCAAATGGCAAAATTCAACCTTGAATTTATTGCAGGCCATGTTAGCTACAATGTCAACTGAAGTGAGCAATTTATGAGTGATATTAATTCCTTAGTGTACTTTGCAAGATTTGTTCGGAACGTCGTAGCTCAGAAGGCAATTTGCCATAAGCTTATTCTATTTATCGTAATTCGCCATTTCATCCTGGTGGGATCATAGGTTTAATTGAAAACCAGTCTATTATATACACATATATATATTTTTTTTAAGTGGTCATACGAGTACCTATACATATGATACATGCAACTACGGAAGAGTTATTTTTAAATTCTTCTTGTATTTATCAAACATCTCAATTTAGTTATTGCTTAACTTTATCTGTTTAACTGATAGTGGTACATTACTACTTTTTTTTATTAGATGATTTTAGTTGGTGTTCGGTCAAGGTAGATCCAAAAAAAATACAAATTAAAAAAAAGGGTATTTTTTAAAAGATTATCTGCCAACATTTCGGCTTAATTTGTAAGCCATCTTCAGGGCTGCCTATCATGAAGACGAGAGAGGACGTCCTGTCCCTAAGTTCACATTTCCATGACTGGACTTCTAAAAGTTGGCGGATAATCTTTTAAAAAAAATACACTTTTTTTAAAATTCGTATTTTGTTTTGGATCTACCTTGACCGAACACCAGATAAAATCATATAATAATAATATCTACGGTCAAAAAACTCTCCTTTTGAACACTTTTTATGAGATTTTCTTCAGAGAAATCTTAGTTATTTCTATTGACATTAAAAAACGAATTTTGAAAGTATTTATTTAATTTATAAATAAAGTATCATAATATGTATGAAAAAAATGTTGGTTTGCCAAAAATTCCCGCGTCTTTCTTCAGCTAAAGAACAATAAATATAGATTGGTTTTTTGAAGAATAGGGAGACTTGAACTAGACTAATAACCAACTCTATAATAACTGACTAATTATAATAAAAACATATTTGTTTTTATTTCGATTTTAAACCAAATATAATAAGTAAATAATTTATACTTAAAAAGAAGAAATACATTACCAAATTTAAATTTAAAAAAGGAATAACAAGGTCTGTACATTTTTCTCACACTCTCTAACTATCTTACTCTGTTTTTTAATGCTTATAACATATATGCATGTACACACACACACATATATATATATATATATTGAGTCTGTGTGTGTAAAAATAATATTTTTGGCACAATGATATTTATTGTTAATGAAAAGAAGATATTTAAGAATGAACATAATGGGGACGAGCATTCCCTGTCCTAGTTAAGGTTAGGCCCTAGCTGGGCATCCTCTCACTGTGGATTTTTTAATTTTTTACAACTGACTTCTCTGACTGACCAATGGGTATTTTTATTTTTACGATTTCTCCATTGGCGTAATTATTTGATGGAAAACAACTAAAGATAATAATAATTATAATAAGATTCGCTTGGAAATTGCGCTCATCACGAATGCATCTTCGGCCAGCATATGATGAAGTTTGCGACTGAAATAAGACCTTGAACTTGTTTAATATTGGATCACTGAGTGGTACTTGAGTACAGCCACTGCGAAAGAGGCTATCCAAGACTCCACGTGTCATTAGTCATTATCTACTCGCCGTTAGAGATTAATAACTGCTTTACTGTAATTAATGAGACCAATATTTATTTGGTATTCAATTGAAAATAGTGATAAACTCAAATTAATCACTCCTAGTCCAATAATAAACAAGTGATGATCAGTGTAATTAACAAAGTGCATATTAGAAATGCTAAGAATAAACATTAGACATCGTTATACAATTAAAGACAATAAATAAAGCAAAACCCATCTCACAGGAACTGAGATATTTTCAGGATCTGAAACAATGTAGGTTTCCAATATTTCTTGTACATCCCAAACAAGTTTTACAAATAAGATTCAGACCAGCCTGAAAAGCGAAGGTTGGCTTTAGGTAGTGGATCCATTCGAAAGCATAAACCATAAAATAAAACCATATTTTTGAATGCTAGAAAATTATATTTTAGAAAAACAACATAGCCATATCATTAATAAGAAAGAAATTGAAGACTATATAATATGGTACTTCCCAAACCCCTCTCATTCTTGACTGATTTTAGTAAACAAAGAATTCAAGCAGCGATTTGTAAACATAGGCTCACATACCGACTTCAAGATTCTCTAGTTTCGAAAAAGGGCTGCCCGCTTTACTCTCCAAGTTAAATACTTACATAATAAGCGTTTTTCACAAAATTTAATTTAAATTCATAAGTCNCTTTTATATATTTATATTGTACATACTACATTAATACTACATGAGCCCTGATAAGATAGTAGGTCGGTGATAAGAGTGACCCTGGCGTACTGAACGTGCCTGTCAGAGCGCCAAATCCCAGAATTTGATCTGGACAACAGCCTTCAGTGTTTCCCAACGGTGATCAGTAGGACTTAGTATGGCGGGCGTAATGACGGGGAAGGTCTTGCGAAATTCACCAAGGATTCAGTGAGTGTCTACGAGTCCAGACAGCTTCTGTGCAATGGCAGACATTTCTCAACAGACTTAACTCAATCGCAGTCCTTCTGCACGTGGCGTCTGAGACTGGAGCTTGTAACACGGCAAATATCTCAACAACCCTAACAAATTACCATTTCATCTGACGACCGACGAAGCCTACGTGAACATCTGAACAACCCTAACAAAGATAACAGATCCCTCGTATGCGTATCTTTAGTATCTTGACGCGACTTTTCAAAAATTATAACAGATCTTCACTGGTTCCGCCTTGGAGAAACTAGAAATTTATTTATTTGATCCGTTCAAATATATCCGTCTGGATATATATATAAGAATAGCAGGAAGAAAGAGTGTGGTGAACACACAATTGAAAAAATTTCAATGAGTAAAATTTTCGGGAAGAGAGACATTCACTCCTCATTGACGAATGGCGAGAAATACCCGAAAATGTAACTCCTGGTGATTTTTATTTTTGTGTGTGCGCTGCACTCTCTATCCCACCTGTTCTTGATTGCAACATATTGCAGCCGCGAGTGTTTCATTTACAATATATATATATATATATATATATATATACACACACATTTTGGAACTGATAAGCGTTGTCTACGGACATTTCAAAACTATTGATAGTAATATAGTAATATCACCAACTCGAATAGGGTGTCAAGGACAAAGCGTTTAAATCACTCGTTGTACACAATGTAGAACGCTTAGACATCTCTGTAGCCATTAGATCGAATTCTAATACATCAGGGTTAAACTATAACAAAAATAATATGTCAAATTGAGTATTTCACTTCAAAATTTTTGGACGCCTCTTTGGACTGTGGGATATACACTAACAACAAAAAGAAGGAATATCGTGATGTACCGAAAATAACTTAATTTAATAATTTTCTTTTAGTATTAAAGAAAATTTGTTTAAATTGGGAAATTTTTAAAGCAATATGACAAAAAATTTTCTTTCCTACAGGCTGTAGAAAGCTCTTTCCAAATCGCAGGAAATCATTTTCAGATATCTGGAAAATTGATTAGAAGCACCCAAAAAATAGTTATTTACAGGTAAAACAAATTACTGGCAGGGTAAAATTCGAGTATTTTAACATTATCACTTGCCTTAAAATACACTAAAATATAATTCTATTGAAATCTCAAGACAAAATTTTAACATCATCTCTATAATTCCCCTCATATTTCTAATCGACAAACGACATGTATCAAATTCCTTGGTTTTTATATAAACAAGTTTTAGTATAAACAAGTTCGTCTATTTATTAGTGAATTAATATTTATTGAAATCAAAAAAGTGTGTTAATTTATCTGAGAAGATCACGAGGCCATTTTATTATGAGACGGTTTGAAGGATTGTAAGCATTAGAATCTGAAAATAAGGATTGGGCTACAAAGTAAGCCAGTCAACAAGAGTTGACTGTGAAAGGGGGAGAAACGAGAGGAAACTTGAAAATGATTATTCTAAGGATTGTAGATCGAAAGGATTGGACTCTTTGGCATTTGGAAGGCATAGCGGCATCTCAGAGTTCCGAACGGTATGTAAAGATTGGAATTAAACCAGTCTCAGTTTGTTAAACCATTGTCAGTTTGTTTTCCATTGAAATACGTTACTTCAATACACTGTAATGCAGTTCATGGCATCTGACATTCAAGATGAAACCCGAAGTTCGGGTGGAATAAACTTTACGAGGAATATAAATGCTGTTAAATATTATTGGGATAATCTCTCTTTAAATGGAAAATAACTTGAACATACTTGTATTCATTCAATTTTAACCTTATTTTATTGTTTTATTTGTGGATAGCCACGAAATGCTCTTAAAGGCTAGTAAAGATTTTTTTAAGTTCAGGAGAGAAAAAGATCGCTCTGTCGTCAGAAAATGGGGCATTAAAACTGCTTGGGTCGACAGTCTGAAAAGTTAAAAAGGCGAGGGCCAAGTACACACTCCTGTGGAACCCCTACACTTCTACAGGGAAGGAGTTGGACGATCAGATGTTTAGAACAGAAGGCAATTTGATGAGTAGGGACTGGGGGTGTATATAAGGAATTAAGGTAGGTAAGACCTGGGATAGTCGGGGGGACAAATTGATCGGAAATATACAAGATTATGAGCAGGTTTTCCATTTTTAGGAAATAGTACAATATTAGAGTACTTTCTCAAGAGCGGGTATCGGGTTGTTTTTTTTTATTAAAATATAATTTAAAACGTAGGTCACGAAATTATTACTTTCTTGATAATTTTGAAGACATTTGTGAAAGTCTCATAAAATACTATCGAACCTAAATATTTGTTGAACTAAATTATTACTAAAGCAATAAGTGACATGAACGTCCTCTAACTTTTAATTATAAGATATTATAATAAGGCAGAATTCTTTTACAATTGCTGTAACATACAAGAGCTATGCATTTACAACGCCCATAAGAATTCAATAGATTGATTAGATTAAATACACAACAGACGATAATAAGAAATAAATAATGCCAGAAATTTAAATTGAAAAGCAACATAAAAATCAGCAAGAGGTGGAAAGTTTTTTAACTCGTGTTTTAAAATATACCTTGCTAGGCGAAGGAGATTTATGCCTTACATTTCCTATAAAACTGTCCCTTTGAGTTGCAATTTTTCATCTTATGATGAGACAAGGATGGATTATTTATTGCTATGAACTCATGGCGGATAGAGATTAGTGCTGAATACAATTAGAGGGAGTAGGAAGTGAGAAAGGAAGAAGGGAGGGAGAGGAGAAATGAGGAAGGGAGGGGTGGAAAAGGAAAGAGAGAGAGAAGGGGTGAGGGAGAAAGACCCTCTTGGTTAGGGGTAGGTTGATAGTGGAGGAATAGAACGTGAAAGACGGGAGATTTACTGCCCTGATAGGCTGGAGACGACGCCTATCAAAGGGAAGCTTCAACCCTAACCTCTCAGACTTCGTTATACGGCTTGTTCACCTCTTCTCAGTAGTGGAGAAAGGCCAAGAGAGGGGTGCTCTTTACATTTACAATATACAATATATATAATTTATATACATATATTTTAACCATTCAATCATATTCTTATTTAAAGACAGTTTAACCCCTTGGTAAATATTTTATTTGGTTGTGGTATTTTATCCCACGTAAATTTTAAACAATTAATGAGAGATTTTTTTAGATTTTTTATCTATTCCCTCTCATTAATTGTTTAAAATTTACGTGGGATAAAAAACCGCAACCAAANGGTTTATCTTTGCGGTTACTTCTATATATATATATAGACTAAGGAGAATGAAAGGTGCATGCAGACAAAGGAGGTAGGAGTGAGAATTCGGGAGGTCAACGATGAAAGGAAGCAGGATATGCCGAGACACTAATATGGAGGATTTTTATTTATACTGTTAATTCTTTCAATGGATTTTCAAAATACATTTTTTTTAATTTATCGAAAAGTTTACCTATCATAACTTGTAAGTATTTTTTGACAAAGTGCAACCCGATAAAGAAGTTTTATAATAACGGACTATATATATTTACATATTTTGCCTGATGAACGAAAAACATTGTCAAAATACTTCTTAAATTAATATATTATTTATGATTTTTTTTTACTTTTGACAAAATAACTATATTGCTTTGTTTAACATATTCACTGTAGGCATTTTCTCAGCTTTACTATACGCATAGTTTTATTAATGGATCTATTTATTTTGTGTTTAATGTGTTAACTCTTAAAGCTTTCTCCAAATAAAACGTTTTTCTCAAAATTATACAACAATTCACAAGCAGAACTAAATCTTTAAAAGACTTGAATTTTCAAGGATTATATCCAACTTTGTACGGACATATAATATACAGCCTTGTTCAACGATCAATGATTCACAGTATTGATAAGAGGCTTGAAATGAATATATAATGCAGAAGAACTATATCGTAGATTTATTATATCAGAAATTAAACTTCTTACAAGAGTTAGAGGATCAATGTTCACGATTGCATACAATACTTTATCTAAGATTATCAATTTTTGCTTATTAGAATCTCATTGATAGTTGCTTTATCATAGAATAATTAAAACTGTGGTTTATCTGCAAAAACCTGGGAAGGTTTGAGATGGCCGTCAATAAAGTAGCTGATCTAAGTAATATCAGCCAATTCACTACCAAAACCGCAACATATATTTTTTCAGCTAGTGTCAAATGGTGGGCGGTGGTGTAATGGATCAGTCTTTGTGGCTTCATGCAGACCTAAGGAAAATTTTTCTATAGTTGAATGGAATTCTCCTTTTTTTTTCTTTTACCTCCCATACAACCACCTACATTCATAGAGGGAGGAGTTATTGACAGATCGCCACTCTATTCTAAGCGTCCATGGCACTGATTAGGCTGTTATAGGAAGCCCTTGCTGGACGGGACTATATCCCGTAGCACCAGACTTTAAAGGCCTAAACCGATCTCTTTATCCTTTATCTTACATAACGCAATAAGCATTATATTTGCTTTTGTATTTTTGCGACTAATGTCCTATATCTTAAAAGCATTACATAAGTAAAAACTACATAGTGTGCACTATGTAGGTGAGTGTGTGTGTAATTGTATGCGAAAATTTGAAAACACTTATAAGCACTCTGAACTATGTTTTTATTCACTCCTATACACTTATACATAAAAACATAGGGAGCCTATAAGTAATGCCTCTGATTGTTTTGTTTTTTAATTATTTTAATTTTAATTTTTAGCCAAGCCTTCTATTCTTTATCAATTTTTTTATTTTTATAAATTATATTTAAAAAAATGTAAATAAAGTCTTATTCACCATTTTAGACAAATGAATGCCTTTGATTGCTAACTGAGGCAAATAAATAGGCAAATATGGGTTCAGGGGATTTTAAACCTACATTTTGAATGAAAATTCGAAATAGATTTTTTTTTAATGATTACTATACTTAACTTATTATGAAAAATTAAAAAACCCAAGACTTTTTTTTTTTAAATCCTACTTTTATTCCCCTGAGAAGAGATTCTTTTAGCCGGTGCCGCAATGTGTTTTGCACATGAGGGAAGGAGTCTGTCTCAGTTTTTTCATGAGCCCTCCTCATGGATCAGAAGACTACCGCCTGTTTTATTTTCCTTTACTGCATGCTGAAGACATAAAATAGGAAAACATTTCGTCCACTAAAACCTGACACTTGGGACAAGGGTTCTCGTTGACGTCAGACCATATCTCAATCATTATTTTCTTAATCCGTTTCCCATTCCCACGCATCACATTGCTTCCAGCTTAAAGAGTTATTCTCTTTCGAGTATTGGGAATTATGTGAAGATTAAAGCTTTAAAAAAATTCCCTTTTCCTCAATATAATCGTACTCTCCGGCCCAGGGGTGTGGTGGGGGGAGGGGGGAAATACATGTTAAGGATGAATTTATTCTCGACCCACAATTCTGGCCGCCTGATTTTTCCCCCATTCAATAGAGAAAGATTCTCAATTAGAGCTGGGTGTTCTCTTGGAGTACACCAGGAATCTCCTTGCTCTTTACAAACAAAAAAAAAAAAAAAACCCTGACTGTGCATCATGGGTATATTCAACCAAGAGACTTTGGCTCAGTACCTTGACCACCAGACTACCGTGCCTCTTTATATACAAGTCATCAAATTATTAGAGAAAAATACAAATTTTAAACACTTTCGATAATAAAACAATTGGTGTGCTACCAAGCCATTTTGATAATATTTATCAAAAATTAATTCATGGGTACCAACTCAACAGCAACATTTTTTCATAAATAGCTAAAAAGAAGTGAATAGGGGCTTAAAACTTTTCTTAAGACCATATAATAGAAAAGTTATCTGCCTTATTTGATATCAATTAAAAAAAGTTATTTTTTATGGTATTGGGGCATTTTTATTGACAAAAGGGCAAATGAAAAACTAATTTCAATTCAATTATCTTATCAAAGGTTTATCTTTGCGGTTACTTCTGGAACAATAGGAATCAAGTTTTCTTTTTTAATGTACTGGCGGAAAGTTATTCAATTTAAGTATCAAGTATTTGTCTCAAATTGTTCTTAATAAATAATTTACCTTCACCAATGAGCTGTTTCTGCAACGACAAATAAATACATTTAAAATTTATAAAAATTCATTCTTTTTCCAGAAAATAAAATGTCAATTAACAATGAAATCATATTCAGGTGGATATCTCATAAATATAATAATAATTAATAGGTTTTAGATTATTTATAAATGTTGAATAATGAAAATGAAGCTGTTATGGATATAGTATAAAATAATGTTCGTTTTTATAAGTTTTAAATATATTTACATATTTTTTCCTATCCTCGAGCTGTAAAGATGAGTCTCAGAATATCTAAAGTACTCAGATATGCAAATAAAAATGAAGATTTAAGAGCGAAGTGGGAAGGAAATATTCATTTTTTAATAAGACTTAAAAATCATGCAGTAAAGATATTTATTTTAGTCAATACACTCAATAATAACGTTGGATCCGGGAGACGATCATTTACTAACGCACTAAGCGTTGGAGAGGCAACCATCTAAGATAGTATGACCTCCTAGAACGTTTACAATCGCAGGCAGCACCAAGCATCTAATTGGATCAAAGAGATGGTCACTTATTAACGCACTAAGAGTGCAGAAGCCATTTTTTAAGGCTCTATTTCCTCCCAGAATCTAGACACACTTACAGATAGCAACAAAAAACACGTTCGATAACGAAGGTTGTTACTGATGTACTAAGGATGGAGAGGCAACCACCTAAGATAGTATGACCTCCTAGAACGTTTACAATCGCAGGCAGCACCAAGCATCTAATTGGATCAAAGAGATGGTCACATATTAACGCACTAAGAGTGCAGAAGCCATTTTTTAAGGCTCTATTTCCTCCCAGAATCTACACACCCTTACAGATAGCAACAAGAAACACGTTCGATAACGAAGATTGTTACTGATGTACTAAGGATGGAGAGGCAACCACCTAAGATAGTATGACCTCCTAGAACGTTTACAATCGCAGGCAGCACCAAGCATCTAATTGGATCAAAGAGAGTCACTTATTAACGCACTAAGAGTGAGGAAGCCATTTTCTAAGGCTCTATTCCTGATGTACTAAGGGTGGAGAGGCAATCTCCTAAGACCCTATGACGTCCTAGAACGTCAACACTACTAGGTAGTACCGAGTACCAGCTTGGATCCAGGTGACGGTCATTTACTAATGTATTTAAGATGGCCACTTACTAAGATACTTTTTCCTAGGACACTAACAGAAAAAAGGCACTAATTTTTCTTTACAGTGATAATAAAACTGTATCGTTAATATTCTTCCAATACTCTACCTCAGAAGAAAGATTTTTATGAAGAACATTTCTTCCTCCTAATATTTATGAACTACAACAAGTGTCTTTTACTCTTTAATAACTGTGTTCCAAAGAGGAATATAAAATGTTTTCCAATGGGTATCTGTTGTCACTCCGCGACAATAAAAAAAATAATATCCACCATGCAATAAATAATACCGTACGCTTAATATTCTATAGCTCCTTATATAATGTTCTGGCTAGCTTCCTTCAAAATAAATTCATATTTTATCTTTTACTTTCTACACATATGTCATTGTTTTCCGTAGTATTTTATATTACATTACTTTTAGTCAAGTTACGTTTATGTAATAATAATGTAAATCATATATTTTTTTTCTCATATTTTCTTTTGACATTGTATTTGAACAGCCCTGAAGATGACTTACAATGCAAGTCGAAATGTCGGAAAATAGTAAAAATACAAATTTTTTTTTGTGGTAATTAATCCCACATAAACTTTAAGAATTTTAGTGCAAGGAACATTAGTGCGGGGAATTTAATGACTTATCAGACTTGTCCTGGTAGCATAGTTGGTAAATGCACCGACCCGGATAGCAGGAGATCCAGGTTCAAGTCCTGGCTGGGACAGTTAGATTTTTTATTCTGTTCCCTTGCACTAAAATTAGTAAAAATACATTTTTTTTATTGATTTTTTTTATCAACCTTGACCGAACCACAACAAATTCTCTACTGATAATTTTCCTAGTCAAAACTCTGCTTTTGTCTAACAAAGAGTAGTATGATAGGTTAATTTCAGTAAGGAGTATAAACAGAAAATGTCCTTTTCTTGTCAGCTGTTGATCAGTCAATACTTATATTCGAATTTAATATTTTATCAATATTGCTCACTTATGATTGACACTTAATAAATAAATAAACTAAAAACAGAAAACTTATGGTTCATCACTTTGAATGAGAGGAGAGAAGCTGTACTCAGTGCGTATTGAATCATGAATCTTTGGCGAAGGAGTATTGTGTTACAATCAGTAGGCTATCCAAGCTCTAGTAGAAATAAGCTATCTAATCATGCTGTTAAATTCTTTCTAATGAATATTGACTTTATTCCTTATGCAATGAAAATGCACTTGCACTTTTCAAATAAGGATCGAGTGGGTTTTTTTTCCCCTAGAATGAAAAGATATAGTAGTCTCAAGAGTCAATAATCACTCTTGAGCGGCAGGAAGTGTTATAGGGAAGTGAGTGGTGGGGGTCCACTGATTTACACCCGACGATATACGGGAGAGATATGAGTCTACATCCTCCATCAGCTCGAATCAATAATCCTACATATAATTCGATTTCGATAGAAGCAAGATAAATCTTTCTCTGTGTTAACTCTTCTTCCTTTATCGCTCTTACAATTTGCTAGCCGGTTTGTGCTTCGGTTTCGATTGTATTGATGAATCGTGATTGTGTATACTCCCCTGATAACAAATAAGCAAGATAAATCTCTGTCCTATTTAGAGGATTTCTTCATATACAATCGTATGATGCTACAACATTAATGATTAGTAGTATACACTCCACTGATGGCACATAAGCGTGTGAAACCTCATTACTCATTAACTCTTCTTGCATTAACCATCGCACGATATTCTTACCGGTTTGAGTTCTTCATATACAATCGTATGATTTAATTACGTAATGATTAGTAGTATATACTCCACTGATAACACATAAGCGTGGGAAACCTCATTACTCATTAACTCTTCTTGCATTAACCATCGCACGATATTCTCACCGCTTTTAGTTCTTCATATACAATCGTATGATTTAATTACGTAATGATTAGTAGTATATACTCCACTGATAACACATAAGCGTGTGAAACCTCGTTACTCATTAACTCTTCTTGTATTAACCATCGCACGATTTTCTCACCGCTTTTAGTTCTTCATATACAATCGTATGATGCTACTACGTAATGATTAGTAGTATACACTCCACTGATAACAAATAAGCGTGTGAAACCTCATTACTCATTAACTCTTCTTACATTAACCCTTGCACGATATTCTTACCGGTTTGAGTTCTTCATATACAATCGTATGATGCTACTACGTAATTATTAGTAGTATACACTCCACTGATAACACATAAGCGTGGGAAACCTCATTACTCATTAACTCTTCTTGCATTAACCCCCGCACAATATTCTAGCCGGTTTGAGTCCTCCATCGACAGTAAAATTATTCTCCTGTGTTAATTTTTATCGGTTGGTCATATTAGAATGATCACAGTATTCTCTTCTGACAAACAAAATAATCAAAATCAGCGCATTTCCGACGTTTGCGTAAATGTTTTGACACTGATGACATTATATAAATCATGACGTCATACACTTCATAACACACATCTAGTTTATTATTAATAGCTGCAAAGTGACATGGTTTTGGAAAACTAACGTGGTTCGTTGGCAGCCAAATTTCCGTCTGCCTGTAAGTCCATATCCTTTCAAGTCTATTTCTTACTTTCTACCTGGTCTTGGAATATGTATACAATAAATAAACAGCATATAAGCCGGCTTAGCCAAAGGGATCCGTTACACAATCTCCGACCTGGCCCCTTCGGGTTAAGAGACCCGCTCTGGACAGGATTATATCCAGAAATAAGAGCCTCACAACATTAGAGTTTAGCCAACATATCCTGGCCGTAGATACATGTTTATGTACATTTGCCTGCATCACTTATGCTCATATGAGTATTTATGAAGTTAAATTCAAAAATATCCTTTCCGATTAACGCAAACCATTTAGCTAGGATAAAAATCAATACAACATAGACAACATACAGGGATATAAAACCGTGTCAAAAAGTCGTGTAGACTAAGGAGTTTCGATCAAATAATTGAAGAGACCATAATTTTACCGTGATTGTAGCTAAAAATGAATTTATTTATTTACAAATTTCTGCAAGTAAATAAAATTTGGTGCAAAATCATTAGTTATCTTCAATTTCAGAGGTCATTTTATTTAGATTTACTACGTGATTAACCAATCGACCACTTGTTTATTGACCGAAATATCATTACATGCTATAATTTTTTCATAGTTTTCGATATGCACCATGTATTATTAAAAGTAAGAGATACGTTTTAGTCAGTTTTTGCTGAAATAATTTAATAAATAAATAATTGACATA
>KZ807512.1:91592-103979 GCA_000696205.2 Oncopeltus fasciatus | reverse complement strand
CTGATAATATTGGATTGTAACTTCTTTCTGTACCTCATTTTTGTTTATATAATGAATTGTAAGTTATACTTAATACTGTTGAGGCATACAAGTCTAACTGTTGAGGTAAACAGTTTATAATGAAATTTATATAATATTTATAATAATGTTTATTATTCATGTGTAAATAATGAAATTGTGATGTAGAGATCAGTATCAGTATCAGATGATGGTAGCTGTGAGAAGCACTTTCACTTCCAAGTCTAGCATTTACAGATACACAACAAGAAGATACTAGGATTAAGCATACTTGTTTCATAGTTATCCTGGTGTCATTTCCTTTCATTTTTTAACAAGGTTAAATAAATTTTATCAAAAGTTTGGAGATTATTGTTCAGTATTTTTTCTTTAATTCAGTTTTCACAAAAACATTTACTCTGTAAACAATAAATTTTGAAATCGGTCCTGGGGGAGGAGAGAGCTTAGAGGGAGACCAATATTTAAGACCTTAATATCTTCTTTATTAACATTGTTTCGAGAAAAAAAAAGTTTATAAAAACGTTTAAGTGAAATTTTACAACATTAAAGAAAATGAAGTATATTGAGTGAGGTATTCATGAATGTAATTTCTAGTGTTGAGCGGACCCTTTTACATTTTAAATATAGGGACCAAATTTGACATTTAGACTTTTCACTGCAAACCCTTGTAATAATTAATTTTTGCTTGAACTCATAGGTAGTCAATATATAAATCTATATTGTATTTACCGTTTCTTTTTCCGGGTTGGACCGTGTCAAATTGTTGATAGTTACCGAGCTTTCGCACATCATGTGATGGCTTCTTCAGGGCTGAGTAGAAAATGAGAGCTTTTTTAAATCCAGGTGGTATATGTATGGTATATTAAAAAAGCTCTCATTCTCTACTCAGCCCTGAAGAAGCCATCACATTATGTGCGAAAGCTCGGCAACTATCAACAACTTGACACGGTCCAACCCGGAAGAAGAAAAGGTAAATACATCTGACGACCGTCGAAGCCTTCGTGAACAACTTAAATCTATATTATTTAAAAATGCTCAGTTTAACAACTCTAAAATTATAGATTAATTGAAAAAAAATATATATATATAAACTTGATAGCAGTGGTGAAGAATTGATGAGAACATGGTTAATAGAGCTATCTCTTTAAGAAAGAGTATGGTGGCTCTAAACTAAATATCTATCAAGGAGAGTAGAGGAGGTAGGGGTGTAAGGGATGAAGCCGTTAAATTTCAGCAGGTGAACTGGAGATCTCATTCAAGAGCTTGGTCACGTGTGCTCCCGCCAATCTACTCCTCCAGGGCTTTCTCATTCCTAACCTTAACTTGGACATCTCACACCGACCTAACTCCACTTTCGAGAGGGATCGCCGTACTAAGTCCAGGCCTCCATGTTGTCTGCATGTCAGTCCTGCAAGACCCACAAGGCAGCGTTATCACCATGGAAGTAATATCCTCGGAAAGCTAACAAAGTCAGGAGCTGCAGAAACCATGCGAATTCCCATGTCTATCCCATTTTCCATCCTTCCCCTTATATCAATAATAAGCAAAGTATAATGAACACTCTAGTAGAGATCTCGTTGTAAATTCTAAATCGGGTGGTAAGCGAGTGAATGTGTGAGTTTGTTAAAATAATGAATGAGAGTATGTATTTAGAAATAGTGAATGTATTTCATTAAAAAAATCTTGACCAAACGAATTAATGTTTTGGAAAAAAATTTTGAAGCATTACAGGTTGGTTGCCAAATATGCCAACAGAAGAGAATGTGCACTTGGTGTTTGGATGCCACTACAAAATAACTGAAAACTTTTTTTAAATTGTTGAGTAAATATGCCTATAACAATTTTGGTAGGACATATCATACATGTAACAAGCCTTTTATGTTTGAAATGTAATAATAAATTAAGAAAAAAAAGAAAGTTATGTGAAAAGTTTAATGCATATTTCCATGGTTTTTACTAGGATATCGAGTAAATGGTCCGCTCACAGATAAATCGAATATAATTATAATAATCGAATTATGCAAATAATGATGATTGGACTGATTTTAAGAGTTTAATATTGTTGTGGGGTGAGGATATAGCAAGCGAAGGAGGAAGAGAATGACAGTCGCTTGCTGTGATATGCCAGATCGCTATCAGACTAAGACAGTTTAGTGATTATTGTTAAGTGAGTAGAAGGCTCTATTAATTATTCTTCCTACTACCTGGAAGCGAGAGTTCCACAAGGTAAGCGCTTGGACCCATCCAATTCATTCTATACCCCAACCCACACAAGTGTTGACAACCCACTAATGCAGATGACAATTTTTTCCTCACATTCCATTCGTTACGTGGGGTTCCACCTTGACCTTCGACACAAATGGTGCGAACAAACTAAAATTGAAAGACAAAAAATCAATCAGCGATATGGACTTCTACACAGTCTCATAAATAATAACACCAATCTTACAATAGAAAAAAAAAACTTTACTAGGACCAATCTGGACATACGGTGTAGAGATCTGGGGTGGAATTAAGCCTTCCAACACCCAGAGAATCCAGTCCTTTTAATCAAAAATCTTCAAGATAATCGCTAACGATCCCTATTGCGTATCCAATTCTACCCTTCACCTCGATTTTAATATCCCTTTTGTTCAAGACCTCATTTCTTCCCGCTTCACCCTTTCCCACAGTAAACTGCCATACCGTCCTAATCCACTAGCANTCTTGTAATTTGATGACGGATACAATAAATACATTTTTTTTTTAAATATACATATATAAAAAATATAAAAAAAGAAAAGAAAAAATATAATAAAAAAAATCAACAATAAAACAAATAAATATTCATCACTGTGCAGGGAGAAGGGGCCCATCAACCCCACTCCCCAATAAGTTTAGGCATTAAGGGCCCAGGAGGCCGCGAGTCGTTTTAGTCGCCGGGGAGGATTGTGAGGGTTGGAGTCCGAAGACAGGGATTGGGCATATGGATTGGGATGAAATTGGAGTTTACTATGGAAGTGCTTGAAGCGGGTTAAGATAAGGTCTTTGACAAAAGGAATATTAAAGTCGTGATGAAGGATAGAGTTGGACACATAATATGGAGCGTTAGCAATTATTCTGAGAATTTTGGACAAAAAAAATTGCATTCGTTGGATATTGGAAGGCTTACAGCACCCCACAGTTCCACAGTAGGTCCAGATTGGTCGTATTATGATCTTGTAGATGGTCAGTTTATTTTCTATTTAGCCTATTTGTAAGGCTGTATAAGAGTCCATGGTGTCTGTTGAGTTCTTGTCACTTGATTTTAGTATGTTCATTCCAGTTGAGTTGTGAGTCAAGGTGGAGCCCAAAGTAACGGACTGGATCAGAGAGAGGTATAGGGATGTTATTGTATGTAACATTATTAGGAGAATCTTTTCTTAGTTTAAAATTTACTTGTATGCATTTGGACTCATTTATTTCAATTCTCCAGTTACTGCACCACTGATGAATAGCATCAAGGTGGTTTTGTAAAATGTTAGAAGCGGTTTTGGAATCAGGATGGGAGGAGAGGATCGCTTTGTCAAAGAGGGCTAAAAGAGTATTAGGTTGAGTAGGGATGTCTGCAGTAAAAAGGATAGGTCCAAGAACACTGCCCTGTGGAACAACCACTTTCACAGGGTAGTGTTCGAAGCAATCTGATCCTTGCTGGGCCCTAAAGAAACGGTTAGAAAGAAAAGATTTGAGGATTAGATAGATGGTACTTGGAAATATGGACTTAAGCTTATATAATAGTCCAGAATGCCATACTTGGTCAAATGCTTGAGTGACATTTAAGAATGCACCAGGACAAAATTATTTTCGCTTGAGGGAAGAGGAAATAATGTCTACAATGCGAAACACCTGCTGGACAGTAGAATGATGGGATGGGAAGCGGAACTGATGATTAGGAAGAATATTTAAGGATGTTATTATTGGTATTATTAGTTTTAAAAGAACTTTCTCAAATACCTTGGAAAGTAAAGGGAGAAAGCTAATTGGTCAATAGGATAATGTGTTAGAAGAAGGTTTACCGAGTTTGGGAAATAGGATTATTTCAGAAAATTTCCAGAGAAGTGGAAAAGGGGTGGTTCGAAGGACACAATTATAGAGGTAAGTGAGGAAAACAATCTACCTATTTCTATATTAATTTCTTTCAGAAAACTCATGGGGAGATTGATTGCCTCAAGGCTTCAATTTAGGATTTTTTTCACCTGAACAGAAAGGATTTATCAAGCATTAAAGTACGGTAGAAGAAGTCATTCCTTTAGAACATTAGTTAATATATGGATTCCACCATAAAAAAAATTTTAAGATTGTCTTCATATATTTCAAGACAGATTTCAATATAGTTGGGGGGGGGGGAGCCCCTTTTTAAGCTTATTACAAACGATCAACATTAAATGAAACCAATGGTCCCCTGTATAAGAACACAGCATCTTTCCTATATTTCCTTTCCAAAGGTTTATTATGGTTAATTACAAATCTAAATCAACCCTTGAAACAAAAACAAATCAAGAGCTTCAAGAAGGATCCATCCTCTCATGCATAACGATCAATGATTTATTTAGTAGATTTCTTACAGAAGAGATGCCCAGCCACTATAATTATTCTCAAGGCCAATGATCTGATATGGGTAGCAAGTAATTACAGTCTTTTCCAGCATGTTTTACATTGATACAGATTTTTAAGGACCTTTAATTTAGGTTGTTAAAACCTGCATCAATATAATGAGGACAATAAAGTAGTTGAAAAAAAACGAAAAGAACACTATTCACATGGTTCAAGATCCAACCTTGTGTCAAGGTTGCATATTAAGATATGCAAATGAGGACTTTAATGAAACAGATGCTGATTCTTTCCTAGTTGTGGAACTGAACAAAAGGCTAACCTGGAACACACATGCTTAAAATGGCAATAAGCAAATCCACCTACTTAAATCCATAACAGGAACAAAGTTCAGAGTCATTCAGGTCCTTCTGCAGCAGACATGTACATGGTATGTTATCAAATAATAAATAAGCATTGGTGATTGTTTCAGAGAAAATAGAAAACAAAGAGAAAGTAGTTCAAAACTATGGCTTTAGAATTATAGGGGGGCCTTAAGTCTATACTGATTCTCTCTATGGAACTGCAAATGCAAATAGAATCTATAAAGGTATGGAACAAGAGAAATGTATTATATCTATATGAGAGACTAAGGAGACTTCTGATTGAGTCTTAGATAACAAGGGAGAAACCACAGAAGATTAAAATCCCAATTCACTTTTGGAAGAAGTGTAGAAACAATCATGAGTTCTCATCAGAGTCCTCCATACAACCAATCCATGCAGATCCATTCCAACAACCTTATCTACAAATTGCCGAGAGAAGGCCAAATACCTGCCTGGAGCTTTTTTAGCTGGTTAAAAAGGCCGAATGTAGCCTAGGTCTTCAGAAGTTACTGATGGAGGCTATCATTGAGCAGTATCTAACTTCTGAATGGCTTAACATTTACACTGATGTTTCAGCAGAGGGTGCTGTGAAAAATAGAGACCAAGGGGTGTACTCAATTTGAAATAGTCGAATATTTGAAATTCTGTCATACCTTCCATTGTCTGTCTTCATTGGTTTCTGCAAACCATCAGATGGTTTGCAGAAACCAATGAAGACGGACAATGGAAGGTATGACAGTTCTATATTCATTGGTGGTGGAAATAACCTTTTAAATTATTTAAAATTCGTCGAAATAAGCAAAAAGAGACCCATCCTCATCCTCGTGAATATAGCCACTGGTGGACTCTTGAGCAGCAATCCAAGCTTCTTTCTACCAAGAGAGCACAAGTACTGGGAATGATTAGAAAATTTTTTGTTTTTTATAAACAATCCATAGCACAGGAGTCAAATTTCTTTCCAATGGGTCCTTGGTTATTGTAGGCTACTGGGAAATAAAAGTGTTGACCTTCTTGCTAATTAAGGTGCAAAAAATCAGCAAACACTGAACTCTATGCCCTAAAATAAATAAAAATAAATAATTTGATGATCACTTGTGAAAAAGCTAGGAACTCTGAGGACAATGTGCATCAATAAGAAAAAAATTAGACACGAATTCCCCAGTACATATATGGAACAACCTTAGTGGATGAAAATCTTTTGGAGACTGTCCTAGATTGCAGGATATAAGTAATAGATATCTAAAATATTTTGACTGGGCTGCTAGAGAAAAAATGACATCTGGATCATAAGGCATTTAAGTAAAATAAAATAAATTTCACCAAAAAAAGAAACTGTCATTATTTCAATGCTGTAAGTCAAATTTTCTTTTATTTTAACAATGATTATAAATTTAGGTGCTTTTATTTATGACAAAGGGTTTCAGTTAAAGCATAATTCCTGTTTTTTGAACTGAAAAAATATCAATCCAAATCATTTAAATTATTTAGGTTGAGTTTAATTCTGATAATCCGAATATTTCATGTGCTACAGTCCACATGTAAATTTTAACCAAACTATATGTTCAGGTATACCTATACCCATTTCTCCAATTTCAATCTTTTACAAGATTTTTTTTTTTAATTTAAATGCTATATGTGAATTTTCACAGTAAAAGCAACAAATTGTGGCTTCTAAACCATTGAATTAAAATTTATCATTCAGGTAAACCTCTACTACTAATTTTTAATTTAACCAAGTAAATTCCAAAATCTTTCTTTTATCAGTAAACCAATAAGCATATTATCACACTAGTTTAATTTAAAAAAAAACAAACTTAATAATCACACTTGACATCTCAGGAAAGCCACTACTTCTAAACTTTGCTCATCAACAAACTTAGTCTTTATTTTTCACCAAAAGAGCAATAAGAGAAACTCATGTACACATACATACAAACATATTGAGGGTATGTTTATTTTGACCCTCAGAACACTTGTCTGCACACCGTTCAGGCAACTTGATCTTTTCCATTCAATGCAGAATAAGGCTAGCAGTTCACAAGAGCTCACCAGGAACCCTTTGAGTCATTACAAACAAGTGCATAGAAAGAAAAACCAACTGTACACTTCGAGCATTGAACCTGGCACTATTGANGACCGAATAAAAATAGATTATAGTATAATTTTAAAATAGAATTGTTTTCCAACTACAAGGCCCTAGGAAGAGAGGCTATATAAAAGTAACCACCAAATTTGATTCGTCAAGTCACCAGAAAGATTTTATCTGACAATAATCCCTGTCCAAGACAGGCCTCAAACCTTTAAAACGAGGCTTGAGAGTTCTTATTGAATCTCTTGGACTTTATCAGTGTTAAAATTATTTTAATTAGCAATTTTTTTTAAATTATCAGGGAATGAGTGGGAGGGGGGGGGAAGAAAGAGCGGGTGTATAATGGGGGTAAGGGAGAGGGAGGAGAGAGAGGGAGAGAGAGAATGAGTGAATGAGGGGGGGTATTAGAAGTGAGGGTGGGATTTAACTACCGCTAGATAACTGTAGATCTCTTATTTATTATGGAAGGATCGCCTAGCTGCCGGTCCCCCAGATGTTAATGCGTCCGGCGCCTATGACAGAGAAAAGGTGTCCTATGAATCCTGATAAGGAAGCCGGGGTTACGAAATCCTCGAGATGGACCACACACATCACTCTGTTCTAGCTGGCACGTGGCGGGAAATCTCAACGGGCAGTTACAACGCTTCATTAAATAATGACAGAAACAGGACAGAATGGTCGTGGGCTATGAGGTATAAAGGTAAGTAAACTAAGGTTATCCCTAGGATGACAAGGATATTAGTGGTGATATTTTCATTGGCATCTTCCTCTAATTTCCTGTAAAATAATATATATGACTCAGTACTGATGTAAAAAAAAGTTTATCAGGAGTCTCTCTCTGTCTCTCTCTCTCTCTCTCTCTCTCTCTCTTCATCACCCTATTTTCCCTGATGATGACTAGAAATTCAGGCCGAAAGGTCAGTTAAAATAAAAACATTATTGATTACAAATTATTTTTGATTGTTCAACTACTATGACCGAATACCTGATAATCTTCTCTTCATAAAACTTGTCGGTCAACAAATTTACCACCAAATTGAAAAAGATAAATTTTGCAAATAAGTTGTATTAAAATTTTTTTTGTTACTCAAATAAAAATGACATTTGATCTTAGAGATAAACCCAAAATAAAAATCTCCCCAAGATGAATAGAATGGAGGCTGTAGCTCTTTCCAGACCAAATCGATGCACTTTCTTTCAGTTAGATGCATTTTACTGCAGTTTTGTGTGAGATTGTCATCAGCTAAAGACGTACTTGTGCACCCTATCGAGAGAGCCCCGACATATGATAATTCAGCTAAATCGTTTACGCCTGACGAGGGCCCGGGCAAAGGATACCCAGCCCGGGGCCAATTCCTCCCTCTCTTAATTTATGCAAGTTGGCCCTTTTGACGCTGGCTAATCAGGCAGAGCGCTAACTGACACAGGGCCTCCAGCCTTGGCTAACTAACAAAGGGCTCATTTTCATCCAGCCCTTCGTTAGGCCACTTCAGAGGACTCTCTAAAGAGCCATTTCTAATGAGCAATTAGACACTTTGCAACAAAGCCTCATGTGCCCTCTGGAGATCATCTTGGCGGAGACTGGATCGCCGGCGAGGATGGGCCCCCGCAATTGTACAAAGGGAGCACAATCTACCTCACTTTGGCTGAATTAGTCGGAACGTTCTGACTGGGTTCCCTACTTGCGGCTCTAACTTGTCCGTCACCATGAGTTACACTTGAGGATTGAGCATCTTCATTAAACATGGAGTGAGAAAGAATGATTTCATCTTGAAAATCAAAAAAAGTAGTGAAGGGAAAAAATAAATGCCGCCAGGCTGGCTCTAGAGGATGGGAGAGATGAGAAGGATTCCATCATCCTTGGACAATTCTAATTTAAGCACTTTAAAAAAAAAAAAAAATCATTTACCTAATAAGTTATTAGTGTTATAATTATTCTCCGTTAAACTTTAACCTTTTATTTTGGAATTGAATTACATATCACCGTCTTATACTGATAAGTAGCTAGCAATTTCATTATTTTCCAAATGGGTGAGATTTAAAAAATATTAAAAACAAAAGATATTTCGAAAAAACATACTTCTGTGCACATTTGTATGACTTGTAAATTGAATTTTCCCATTTATTCATATTTAAATCCATCTTCTATGATACATAGAGCATCTGTTTACATTACGCTGCTCCTGTATGACATAATCTTTTGTACTAATATTTAAAATTTTGTGCTGAAACTCAGACAGTGATACCCTCTTTGTTATATAAAGTTACTTTTAGAAGTATTGAAGGGTTAATTCTGGATGATTTTCTGTTGGAAAGGTGTATTTTTTATGAAAGATTATAATAGAAAATTGAGTTTTATGACTTTTTAAAATTTTACATAAATGTTGAAAAACATCTTTTCACTTTAATTTACTAAGAGCTAAAAAGTATTTGGCTACTAAAACTATTCTGTAATGATAATTTTGGCTTGATATTTAGAGAGAGAGACAGCCAAAGATTTAATATAAATCATCATGGTTTTTGGTGTATCCACGCCAAGTATTTTATGCTTCTCTACAAATAATAGTCTACAGAAATGAGGTCTAGAGACTGTATTAGCCTTTTCATATCCATTCCATGACCATTATGTTTCTTAATTCCCATTAAAGTTTGTTTAACTAATCTTGAAAAATGCTATGGATAACCATCTAACTTAAAACATATAGCTCTTTTAAGTGTGAATTAATATACACTAATATGAAGATATTAGAATAAAAATTGTGCTAGTGAGAGATTAAAAAAAAGAGAAAAAAAAGCGCAGTAATATTTCCTTCAAAAATGCTACACCTCTTATTCTACAGTTTTGCCCATTTAATCAGTCTACTTTCTTCATCAAAGAGAATGGCATCAAATAATGAAAATTGTGGCAGTTCACTGCTCCCAATTTAGGAAAAGTGAACTCATCACTATAATACAACTCGTCCTCGTCCTGCTTAAAAAAAATGTAGAGAGCTGAAATGCCTTCAGTACCTCCAAAATAGTATTTATAGAAGTGTCATAATTAATGGAACATGTGGGTTACCACTATATTTCTGAATGCTCTATTGATCACTCCTCTTGATGGATTACAGTGAAATTCAATTGACAACCTGAAGAGGACTATACAGTATTAGTGCAAAATCAGAGTACAAGAAGGGATAGTTTGGAAAATGGCATTAACATTAAATATTGTATTTATTCTATTCACACAATATTATTCTATTTACTATTCACATCATCCCCATAACATAAAGATAAATGTTCTTAATAAGTGTATAAATAAAGCAAATGAATTACAGATAAGGAGCGAATAAATATTATAAAAACAAAAATTTATAATCTATTTTTGGATAACTTTTATTCTAAAAAGTAATACAAAAATGTTTTGCATAATGGCAATACTTTTTAACACTAATAATAAATAANCCTGGTAGTATAACTGGAAAGTACACCGGCCCGGATAGCAGGAGATCCAGGTTCGATTCCTGGCTAGGACAGATAGTTTTTTATTTTCTATTCCCTCTCAATAATTGTTACAAAAAATTATTTTTTTTCAATTGGAGTTGAGTCAAGGTTATCCCTCTTCAATTTAATAATAAATTATTGTCTTTAAATATAAAAACATTATGAGAAAGGGTTAGTCACGGATTTGATCCTAGAAACTCAAGAATTAAAACGGATTTGTAAAAAAAAATGTTTTATTTTTGCCAATGTTTCAGCCTAAATTCAGGCCTTCATCAGGCCCAACCACGACTGAATTCAGTCATAAAAGCATTATATTTATATGAAATTTACTTAGAACATGATTACTGCAATTTTATGTTATATTACAAAAGTAACTTTAACATAATTTGTAAGTTTGTTATATTTTTTAGCAAATATAGGTTATATCTTAACACACGAGATAAATACCCTAAAAATATCTATACAATTCACTGAGTAATTTGGTGAAGAATGGTGAAGAAGAATGTACTAATCATGACTACAGAACAATAATTCTGTGTGGAAGTACTGATATAAGACTTGTGAAATATGTATTAGGACGATTTTAATCTAACAAATTTTAACAGTATGTACAGTTTCTTCTTCCGGGTTGGACCGTGTCAAGTTGTTGATAGTTCCCGAGCTTTCGCACATCCTGTGATATAAATCATTTCATTTCATTCTCCATTCAGCCCTGAAGAAGCCATCACAGGATGTGCGAAAGCTGTGCAACTATCAACAACTTGACACGGTCCAACCCGGAAGAAGAAACTGTACCATACATACATCTGACGACCGTAAAAGCCTACGTGAACAAATTTTAACAGATTATAATATTTTCCTGCAGGCAGTAGAAGAAGTAAAATGATTATTTTTCTAAATTACTTCTAAGATAAAGAGGTGCTAATTAAAAGATGTAATAAATGAGATCCTAAAAGTGGAATAGAAAAAGAAGTCCTTTCTGCAGTTTCTTGCACACGGAGATCCTCGGGAAGAAGGATGTCCAGCCCTGGAATTGATTGCAGACAGTGTTAAGTATTGCAGGCACAATGTTGGAAGCTACTCCCTCGTATAACCGTGCCGGTAGCTCCTGGAACGACTGTCTTTACGAGCCTATTTACGACGGGGGTGGGGGCGTAAACGTCCCGTCTGCTCGCTCTTTAGTGCTCAGCTGCTTCTCCAGCGGATTTCCAGGTTGGCGGAGGACAGGGGGTCATTAGGCCTAGTGCGCCGGCCAAGGACTGCCAAAGTCCTGGAAGTTGCGAATTTCCAAGCACAAGAATGAATTCCCTAAAGATGTTCTAACCGTTCGAAACCTATATTCTGTAAAGCATTCTCATTGAACACACCTTTAAAAAACCATTTCATTTTTAAAAGAAACATTTTATTGCAGGAATATATTAAAAACCTTTGTGACAGAAAGACATTTGGTACAAATTGCAATTGCAGAAAGTATATTCCTATCCAGAGAAGATAGAAATATACTTCCATTATTCTACCTTCATGTAAATATGTGTAAAATAAAAGACATATTATTTCTAACGACAGAAGCAATCACCGACCGAATGAATGTGTAGCAATATCTTTTTAACCCCAACTTCCTCCTTATACAATCACTAACCGTCAACGAAATCTAAATTGCCTCTTAGAAGTTCAAACAAAGCTCCCCATAAAGAAAAAGGCATATGTAGAAATGTAGAAAGAAATGTACATTTTTTTTAAATATAAAAAACTTTATTATTAATTACTTTCTACACGTTTTTTTTGTTTCTAGTAATGTGCTGGTTAATATTCACAGTATAAATTAATCATAAAAACAGATAATTAAATAAATAATAATAAAAA
>KZ807512.1:67404-87660 GCA_000696205.2 Oncopeltus fasciatus | reverse complement strand
TATATTAAAAAATAAAAATTAATAAATACAAATACAAAAAAAGAAGATAGAACTCAGCGTGTACTTCGCTTGATGGAGAAGCTGCCCAATGGCAGCAATCCTAAATCTCTATTTACAATATACAGGTTGTTTTTGTTTTTTTTGTGTTTTTTTTTCTCTTCATATTATTTTTTTTATGAAGTGTTGGCAATAAGAAGCTCACGGGGCCATTTCCTATTCAGGCGACGTGGTGGATTATCAGGATGGGTAATACTGGATAGAGTTTGGGCTAAAGGATTAGGATGCATGGAAAGGCGAGAGTGGAATTTATTAAAACGAGTTGTATGAAGTCTTTAACTAAAGATATTTCAAGGTCATTGTGGAGTAAGGGGTTTGCAACGTAATAGGGTGCATCAACTATGATTCTTAGGATTTTGGATTGGAAGGACTGTATTCTTTGGATGTTGGAGGGTTTAGCAGTTCCCCACAGTTTGACTCCATATGTCCAGATAAATGGTAACGTCAGTAACGTCTTATAAATGGTAAGTTTGTTGGTCACAGTTAAGGTTGACTAGCGGCTTAGTAGCTTGTAAAGTTGTTCAAGTCTCATATTTAGTTCTTGTCTTTTGATTGTTGTATGTGTGTTCCAATTTAGACGGGAGTCAAGATGAAAGCCTAGGTACCTGACGCAATCGGAAGTTGGGATAGGGATGTCATTAAAGTAAATTCTGCCAGGTTGTTTCTTCCTTAGTGGTACTTTAGTAATGATCAATAGAGCTTCTATACCGTCTGTGTAAATCGAGAAAAATGAACTGATGACTAGTTTCTTCCTTGATGAACCTCACGGAGAATCGTATGAAACAAAATCAAGAATTAAACTTTTCATATTAAGGAATAGAAGGATACGAAACGGAAATGGTGATGATAGCTCTGTTCACACAGCTTTCTACAGTGCTCAGTTTTATGTACTTGGCTGTGTCTGGTCGTGTTGCCAAGCTTTCACACATCCTGTGATGGCTTCTTCAGGGCTGAGTGAAAAATCTGAGAGGTAGGCGATTTTATACCTGTCATTGACCAGTTCTTGATCGAAGTCTCCCTTCCCATTGGCTGATTCTATCTTTCGGCGGCAGGTCTCCGGAGATGTTCCGGCGTTTTGGTTTTCCTAAAAGAGACACTTCAAATTCTGCAGGAACTTAGCTATAGCCGCTGGTTTCCCACTGAGATTCCCACCAATGTAGAAGCATGTAACTAATGTATATATATATTATAAGGTTATAACCAGTGTAGAAGTTTGCATTGTGGACCCAGAACTATAAATAGCGATTAAATACACACCGAGGAAGGCTAAGCCACCCGAGCCAATCTCGCCAAAGAAGAGTATAGGCTCTGAGTAATTTAAGAAAAAACGTAAAGACTTCATCTCAGGTCACCATTCCGCAGATTAGGTTAACCCTGACATCGTCTTCATGGAAGAATATTACAAACTAATGATGAAAGATCTGCCCCATGACGGTACCATAGGAAGCATAAAAAGGATCCCACTAGGGCCATAAATCAACACATCACTTCCATCATTAGAGATCCCACCCAACAATCGAAATTAAATTTTTAAATATCTTCTAAGCAAACGTTATTTTATTATTAATTTTAAAGATTTTAAACGACTTTATATCATACGTTCATCAGAAACGCTAAGCTAATAATAACGAAAACATTACGATTTGAAACTTTAGCCATCTCTTAGACCTCTCTTCTCCCCCCTCCGCCCTTTGGATTTCAGCAATTAATGAACTCATTTAAAAAGTAGAAGAAGGAAGCTAAAATAATAATTAGGGTTATCAAACCATATCNTATTACAAACTAATGATGAAAGATCTGCCCCATGACGGTACCATAGGAAGCATAAAAAGGATCCCACTAGGGCCATAAATCAACACATCACTTCCATCATTAGAGATCCCACCCAACAATCGAAATTAAATTTTTAAATATCTTCTAAGCAAACGTTATTTTATTATTAATTTTAAAGATTTTAAACTACTTTATATCATACGTTCATCAGAAACGCTAAGCTAATAATAACGAAAACATTACGATTTGAAACTTTAGCCATCTCTTAGACCTCTCTTCTCCCCCCTCCGCCCTTTGGATTTCAGCAATTAATGAACTCATTTAAAAAGTAGAAGAAGGAAGCTAAAATAATAATTAGGGTTATCAAACCATATCCAATACTTTGCACATTTTATATATATTTCTCTCTAATTGCTGAGCGCTTTCGGAATCAGTGATTCCATCTTCAGAGCTCAGTCGCCTTATAATGAGTGCTCCTGCCTTAGTATTTCTAGGTGCAGTCATTCTAAGGTGAGAATCATTGATTCTAAAAGTGCTCAGCAATCAGAGAAAAATATATATACAATGTGCAAAGCATTGGGTATGGTTTGATAACCCTAATTGTAAACAACTTTCCTACTAGCACAAATAAAACGATACATAAACAATAAATTTTGTTTTTTATTATAAAATTGTGGACAGAAAATAATTTTAGCATCTCTTATACATGATCGGTGAAGATCCCTTGAAATATTTCAAACCAACGTGTACAGTTCGATTTTCCTGTGAGAAACCTGCTAAAAGTACTCTTTTGAGCGAATTGCGTTTTAATAAAAACCTAAGAAATTTACACTGACTTAACATATTTAAATTGAATTGAATTTTAAAGAAAAGCTGAATGGCGTCAACAAGAACTAGTTTACTCTTCATTTGCTACTTTCTGGAATTCTCCCAAATAAGTTTTAAAAATTAGCTTAAAATATATATGCAGTATATATTATGAATATATTCAGTCGAGAAGCAACAACATTTTTGTTTTTAAATTTAAATAATATTCTGGGGTGTAGTATCCGTCCTAGAGTGAGCGCGAGGATACGACAGAACCCTTCAATCATCTGCAGAAAGATCATGGTGTTTTCCATTCCTGCTGGGTCATAATTATCGTTGTTGAAATCCGATAGCGACGCCTCATACGCCCGGAGAAGAACATGTATTTACGGACGTTAACGCTTACCGAAATGTCAGCCGTTGGGCTTTTATCGCAAGCGCCAATCGCATAATGGGCATTTTTTGACTGGCACGAACGGGCGATCAAGACATCCTATGGCGATGGCGAACAATAACTCGCTAACAGCACTCTTCAGCCAGCTTGGCAAAAGTTAGTAATAAAATATTATAAAACAATATTGATATCAAACGGAAATTGTCTGGAAAGCTACGCTCAAACTCATTAAGTAAGCAATGTTGCGGTTAGCAAAGATAGCTTTGAAACTGAAAAATACCCAATCCCATCCCTGAATGATGCCCAATATAGAAAGATACTCAAATAAATCCCTTTCACTGTAGGGGATGCAACTGAGGGCTGACGAAGGAATCACGCTGTATTGCATGAAAAGACGATAAGGGTTGATAAAGAGTAATTCTAATGGATGAATATTTTAAAAATTAAATAAAGAAATGTATTAATCCTCCATGTAGGGGCAGTAAAATCTAAATATATTTTCCAAAAGAAAAGATAGACACAATCAAAAGTAAATGGCTAATTTACTAATTTATTGTTGTAAGAATAAATGGAAAATTAAGGAAAAAGTTAATATAACTGAGCATAGCTTTAAGTGGACCGAGAAAAAAATATTGTGGAGGGCGATCAACCTTTTTGGCTCATTCTTAATTATTTTCCTCATAATTTACATAGATTTTGTCAACAATTTCTAAAAAAAAAATTCTAAAAATGTTTGGGAATTTCATTCCACACCTATTATATTTTTTATATGTTCCATAACAAGAATAATAGCGAAGATAATAACAGTTATTCAATTTGATATTTCTCTTTTCGTCTCTATCTACCGATTTAAGACAAAAACGAAAAAATTTCAATATCTGGTAATTATATTAAAATACGAAACTTTAAATATAACAATTATGTACACCAATAAACTTTATTATTATGAAAATAATAGTAAAAAGTTGAGGATTAGCTCAGCCCTACAAATTAGTTTCTTAAGTAAGTAACTTTTGAAAGTGGTGTCATTGGACACATTTTCTTCTCTTGTCATTGTAATTTTGTCTTTTATTTTTTTATTTTTTTTTTAGTATATAGTAATTAAATTACAAAATACAAAATGTTATCTTATTAACAGAATGTAATAAATGAATAAAAGTCGAGAAAAAAAGTAATTTCTAGATTATTTTTGTTTGGGTTCGGTTAATTGGGTTTACAAAATAAATAAAAAATGCAAATTTAAAAAATGAGTATTTTTAAAATTATCTGGCAACGTTTCGGCTTACCCAAGTCATCTACCAAGTTGCCCAAGTAAGCCATCTTCAGGGCTATCATGAAGGCGAGAAGGGACATGATGTCACTAAGATCCCATTTTCATAAAAAAAAGAAAAAGAAAAAAAAAGTAAGAAAGTTACTTAAGCAAGAAAATTACTTCCTTAAAGAGCCTTTTCCATAAAATTGTATAGATCATAATGTATAATTATTATCTATGACATCAATATTAATGTAAAATTAATAAAATAAATAGTTAAATTTAGTTTTCTTCATTTAAAAAATATTTAATATCTTGGATATTAATGATAAGTTCAAAATTATATGTGATAGTAGGTGTAAAATGTAAATATTTGTATTTTAGTTTAACAAAAAACGTATATTGAGGAAGTACTTTTAAAAAAATCTTCATTGTTAGGATAGGTCACCTCTCTTTTTATTTATTATTATAATTATTATTTTTATTTAAATGTAAAAGTTATTTTCATCTCCAGTTATCTACTCTTCCCGTTTCAAGATGCGTTTTATGTTGTCGAAGCAATCGTATAGGGTACTCAAAAAACAAATGCTACGCGCGGAAGTTTTAGTGATGTCACCAACCAAGGGTAGGTTATACAGTTGGTTATTATCCCAATCCCCCCCCCCCCTCCCGCCACCACTATACCCAAATGGATTCTCTGAACACCTGGTAACAGCAGTAATTAAGGACCAAAATAATGGATTGTTTAACCCTATGACTTATTAAAAACCTATTTTTACCAATCTAGTTCTGTAGGGAGGGAAACATGGTAGCTAATTTTCAGTTTTCTAGTTGGGGGGGCTACTGGTGTCTCACAGTTTTCTAGAAATCGGTACAGCTACTTCTTCGAGGAATGTCTGAACGCGGTGATGGGTGATGGAGAGTTTTCGGTAAGTGGTGTGTAATCAACTCTACTACAGTCATTTGCCATTTAATTGTTGACTCCTAGCCGCTCTCCCCTAGCAAACTGCCCATGAAAAGTCATGGAGAATGAGGACCATGAATAATCTGAAATGTTTCCAATATGTCACCCTCATGAACAGAAATGTTCTGTTGACTCTGAGGTGTACAGAAAATAATCTCTTATTAGCTACTGCTGCTTGATGCCGATGCTTTATCTAAACTTTAAAAACATTAACTAATAAAAATTAAACTTAAATATAAAGCTACAATACAACGCATATACATGCTAACAAAATGTTGTATGAGAATGAAATTATGTAAGTGTACATATATTAGTGTAAGTAGGTGCTCACACATTTACATCTAAAATCAACTTACAATTAAATTATATATTCTTTAAATAACAAATAGTGCAATTATAAATATTTTCATTCTAAAACCTACAATAAATGAATTTATTCAGTCGAGAAGCAACAACAATTTTGTTTTTAAATTTAAATAATATTCTGGGGTGTAGTATCCGTCCTAGAGTGAACGCGAGGATACGACAGAACCCTTCAATCATCTGCAGAAAGAGCATGGTGTTTTCCATTCCGGCTGGGTCATAATTATCGTTGTTGAAATCCGATAGCGACGCCTCATACGCCCGGAGAAGAACATGTATTTACGGACGTTAACGCTTACCGAAATGTCAGCCGTTGGGCTTTTATCGCAAGCGCCAATCGCATAATGGGCATTTTTTGACTGGCACGAACGGGCGATCAAGACATCCTATGGCGATGGCGAACAATAACTCGCTAACAGCACTCTNATAAAATATCTCCGTAGTTCAGAAAATCATTAACTTTAGATAATGTTTTTCTTTTGGATATTCCTTTTTTTCTTTTTTAATTGGCATTTGCTTTTAAATTTTAAATAAACTCTTTCTATTCTGAGATGATTTTAGTTGGGGTTCGGTCAAGGTAGATCCAAAAAACACCAATTTTAAAAATGTATTTTTAATAAAGGATTATCTGCCAACGTTTCGGCTTACATTGTAAGCCATTTTCAGGGCTACCTATCATGAAGACGAGAGAGGACGTCCTGTCCTTAAGTTCACATTTCCAGTCGTCCTTTATTAAAAAATACACTTTTTTTTGTGTTTTTTGGATCTACCTTGACTGAACCCCAACTAAAATCATCTCAGAATAATATCTACGGTCAAAAAAACTCTCCTTTTTAAACTCTTTCTATATTTTCTGTCTAGATTAGTATGCGAATAACAACTTAGCATTAAATCCCTCGTTTACAAAAGGGTGCGCAGTGTTTATTTATCAATTATTTGGTATGTTATTTTTGCCTGGCAACAATAATGGCAATGAGTATTATTGTTAACTTTTAGAATATAAAACTTTTGTTACACAGGCAAATCTAGAATAAAAAATGAATATGGAACACCACTTATCATCTTATTCAGTGTAACCACAAAAAACAAAAAAAGGGCATAACCATGTGGATATGAATAGATAGTATTATTGTTGGCTATATGTCAATAATAATTAAAACAAAAATAAATATATGTTAATTTATTACAACAAATAGTTATACATACTAATAACAATTTATCCTTCTGCTTTTAAGAACTAATAAATAAATAAAAATAAAATATAAATTTAAATAACTTACAACTAATTAACAAATGAATATGTACTAATAAATTAGTGTGCTATACACTGTCACTTATTAACTAATTTCTGATTACTGTCCCATGTCACTTCAATGTTATCGGCATTGCAAAGGCAACTCAGCTCCGAGACTTCCAGACAAGTGATCTGAAACGGAATCTGACAATGAGTAACACCAACTTATCACTAAATTGGGGGGTCGCTGGCGAGCTGCTTGTATAACTTCATAGAAGGGCCGTGGCAGGCCTAGAAGAATCTAATAGCGATTTCTAAGTAAACCTAATTTCCTTCTCTGCAGAGAGAAAGCAGAAGGCTTCCTCTTGTACAGGTACGGTCCTCTTGTCAAATGCTTCCCCAGTCTTTAACAGTATTTATAAATTTATATATTCTATAAATGCAATTTTGCATATTGCATAATTAATAATTCTGCTTTTATTGTATTTTAAGAACAATTTAAGTTTATAGAAATATGCAGAAAGTAATGTATAATGATGGCGGTAAGCAGATGATAAAAGAGACAAATGGTTTTGAAATTTCATGGTTTAGGAAGCACACTAGATAGATCGCAATTACTCTTGATCACAATACATTTAGTTGTAAATTTGCGCAAATTTACTTAAATTTACATATACATCTAATCATTACATGATACTTTATGTATTTATCTTTCAACCCACTCAGATCAGGAGGGAGAAGCTATATACAGGGTAGCCACCCTATTCTAAATATATACAGCTCTGGGCGAGATTTAATTTCTCGTTAAAAGAGGGAATTTGAACCCGCAACCCCCCCCCCCCTCACGAACGAGAGACCCGAAGTATCTTCTCGTCCACCCTGACGCCTCTCTAATATCTCTAACCCCCCTTCCCCTACCCCTCTTTTTCTCTGAGCACCCTGCACACAGTGCTCATGTGGTTCTCTACCCTCGAGGTACACAAAGAACACTGTGATTTCAAATTATAAACAGGAAGACATAAATCATGAAGAGATTTTCTTTGAGGATGAAATGGTGGAGGTTCAGTATCGAGTATCGAATAATAAACTAATTTTAAGAACAATTAGTTTTCATTTAATCCAAATTTTTAGAATGAATTTCAGTCTTTCATCGGAACTGTGGGAAACAAAACATAACAGAAAGGCCAACTAATTTGCGAATATATAGTCATAAAAAATAAAACTGAAATTAACACAATGTAATTTTGTAACATAGTCCTGATGATTGCTTCTATTTAAAACCAAACATTGACAAATATTAAAAAAAAAAAGAAAAATTCATTTTTCCCAAAAATGTTTTTTTAGTCCAATTTCAGCCTAATCCATATGCACAATCCCTGTCATCGGACTCCAACCCCTATGATCCACCCCGACGACTAAAACGAAGATGGTCTCGTGACCTCCTGGGCTTTAATGCCTAAATTCGGGGGACATAATCTGTAAATAATTTGCGAGTGGTGTCATTGGTCACCTTCTCTCCTCGTGTAATTTATAATGAATGTCATTTTTTTTCTAATTCATTGTGGTGATCAAATTACAAAATGTTTTAATTTAACAGAATGTAATAAATTAAAAAAAAATAGTTTAACTGATTGAATTTAGATTATTTCATCTTTAAAGTTATTTTCTATCTTTTTAATATTAAACCTTATTCTGGATTTTAGCTTTGTGACCAGAACGCTTGCATGCTCGCCCGAGGCTTAACGCCATTACCATATTGACGCAACTCTGACATCACTGGCCACCTCGTATCTTGGTATTTAATGCTCAACAAAGACGGCCATTTTAAACACCCCCTTTGAAATACCGGGCTTGAAGGAATCCAACCCCTGAGGGGGCTCAGCGAGCCCATAGCCACGACCAGGAATCCATGTTATTACTGCTAATTATTGTCATTATATAATGACGTCCCAAGGTCGATTAATCGAACGGAGAGGAGGTTATTGTTTATAAGTGATGGCTATCCTGAGAGAGCGTTGAAAATTGTTATAATCTTGAATACCTTTGCCAGGCTCCATAAGGTCTCTTCAATGGCAGTTGATAAATGCGGAGGCAGCAGCGAAAAAGAAAAAGGAAACAAATAAAAAAAAAACCAGAAAGAGGAAAATGAATAATAATTATGGTTGTTGTTGCACTAGGATGTGGATTTCACTGTGAATTAGTCCAATTGCGTTGGTAGGAACATTAGTGACTGACTAATCAGGATGTTTGGCCTGAAGATGCAATCTTGAAGAATTACTCGCATCACCAATTACCCCAGGAATGATGCTAACTCACCATGTAAGTACCTGAGAATATCCCTCATGAGTAATTGAATAAATCTGGCTTATTACTGTCTATGATTAGCACTGACCTGTTCCATCTTTCTTGCTGAATTCCCACTCCTAATCCCCACTCATTCCCAAGGAGAAGTTCAAATTCACTTGTGGCTGCACTAATTTCGGTTGAAATTTTTTTACAAAAGTATAATTGTATGAGAAAGTTAAAAAAAAAAAAATTGTAACACTGATCCCTTATATTTTCATTAAAGCCATGAAAATAAGTAAAAATGTCAATAGACTAAATAAGAAATCCTAATAATGAAGACAAAAGCCTGTAACTTAGAAATTGTATAAACTATGCAGATTTCTCGTGTTTACTCCACTAAATAAGGACATATATATGAGAAAAGACATTAACATTCAGGAAAAATAAAAGCGCGATGAAGCTAATCCACATAGTAAAAAGTACAGAAGATTTTGAGGCTCCTCAATCATAGCAATTGGGTTCTTGAATATTTTCATTAATTATTTCCTATTGAAAATAAAATTACAGAACTTCAACGTTGGATAATTTTTGCAACATTTTATCATAAAATAATAGTAAATGAGATATTAACAGCTTCTGTAAATCTTTCTTCTATTATTACCAACATAAGTTATTGTTCCTCACTCCAAGTGAGGAAGAAGATCTGGCCATTGGTGATGAGATGTGCAAGGATAGTAATTACCTCTAGGTATGCTAAGGCATACCTCTAGGGTAGAATGTTTCCAAGAGTTTTTGAAGACATTCTGTTAGTGTCGGTGGGAATATTCTCCCAAGAGTAATAGAATTCAGGAAAAGAGGAGAATATCAGCTTAACTACTGTAGTTGAGTTTACGCAATCCTTTGGATGTGAGGAATGGTTCAAGAGAGCTTGTTTGGAAGCTAATGTTCAGGTATGGAACTACTGGAGAAGATGTCTTTAGGTAACATGGTTGGACATAGTCCTCAGTTAAATGGTAGGGCAGAAAATGGATGTGACCATCTCCGATATAAACAGGCTGTGGTGCTTTGGGCTTGGCTGGAGAATCCTCTTCATCTGAAGAATATGTGCTTTTCATAAATATATTTAATTTGCAAAATATTATTCCAAAAAAATTATGGCTAAATTTAGAACTAAAAATATCGTTCATAATATAATTAATAACAAATACTTTAACATTATTTCAACATAGTTTTTCTATAATTCTTCTTCCTCCCTCATTCGATTACGGTCAAGAACACATCACTTGTCACTTACCAGTCCTCAGAATGAAGCTCAAATGCAGAACTTGGATTTGCTATTTCGAAATCACGGCCGTTAAAATCCCGAAAAGTTAGAAACAATCATAAGTTGAATTTTGAATCAGTTTCCAAANCTGGCGATGGAGATCGCCACAGAGATAGAAAAAAAAAAAAAGGGAAGAATTTCAAATGTTTTCAGCAGACTGTTGAGAATTACATGTAATTTTCCATCAGAGCCCAAAATTTATTCATTGTATGCAAAACGTTCTTGACTAAATATATATGAAGTAAATGTTTTTTTTCAACCTCCCATGATGGTATTAACTTCTTGTAGCTAATCTATTCACTGGTAGTACTAGTAACGGGTGATTCTTATCACCCATGGCACATGTAAGAAATCTCAATTTCATGATAAAACCCGCAAGATACAACCCGCTTAACCATGAGACATGGAAGTTAAAAATTAATATCCTTGACCAAGCAGATGACGCATCAAGAGGTTGTAGAAGTGGAATCCTTGATTTTTTTTATATCTTTTTTTAATTAACTTGATTACATAAGTAAGGAGAGTATGGCGATCATTTACAAAATTTGACAAAATTGGTGTTAAATTTTAAGTTTATTGAAAAAAAAAAAAAAATCCTGACGCAGAGAAGCATCGTAAACTAAGCATATTTACCAAAGGATTGACGTATAGGGTAGCCAAGAGGATCCGACTGGCTATCTCATTTCTGTCGATTCAGGTTTAACTCCCGCTCTGAGAGACCTTTTATCTGAAAAAAAACATGCCCAGTGCTGTGTACATTTTGAATTAGATGGCTGCCTGAAGATAATATATCTTTCATGGCTGTATGACCTGATATAGAGGTTAAATAAATAAAATTTGTAAATATCTTCTAACAGGATTAATTAAAATGTGATTGGCCTTTGAAATAAAAATTTATGAATAAATAAGTATTCAATGTCTATTCTGAATACACGAATAACACGAAAAATACTACATGATAGCATGGCGCCATATATTGAACTGACCTGCGTGAATTCTACAACCTCTTTGTTCGTTTTAGAATTCAGATCTCTATGGCAGACAGTTAATGCGGGTAACCTGACAAGGTATTGTTTACTTAACACTTCCACCTGCTATTATCGACAGGGTTTCCGACTGAGCAGGAACAAAGTCCTCACTGATTAGGCGTTGCGTAACTTATGATGGATAGCAGAAACCACAAAACTAGAAAAAATGGACTCCAATCTCGTGTCAGGGAATTGTCAATGTTTCGCAGCAATTTTTTCTAATCAATCATTAAAGGGTCAATACCTTTTAATGGTTGATTAGAAATAACTCAATAATTATATAGACATATGTAATAGAATGCACTAAATTCCTTTATTTTTATTAATGCAAATCGTATATATGTATTACTATTTAATACATCAACAACGAAAACCACATTCATAATACCGATAGACGTAACAAAAATATTATTATAAAAAACATATGCTATAGATAAATATAAATCATAATACACATTATACATAATATTATTTAGATACCGTAGCTTATAAAAAACAAATATCTATATATCACCTATAATACCACACAAATATGTCTCCTATATATCGCAATATAACTTATCACTTTATCATACACTAGCATCACACAATTATCAAATATTCATAATATAATTATATTGTTAACAGATTAATATGTTATAATCAAAATTAAATTTTTATAAAATCTTTCATATCATTAAGCACTTTTTAATTTAGCTATTTTTCAATTAAATTCTGGAGTTTTAAATTTTTTTTTTTTATATTGGAAATTTTTCAATAAAGAATTACATACAGTTACCTCAGATCTCTAGGACTCAAACAATTATTTGTGAAAGTTAGTTTAATGTTTATTGGTTAATAAAGTTTTTTTTTGACGAGTCAAATTACAGTGAATATCGTATTTTTTTTAATAGTCCAGAATATTCTTTATAATGTATTCAAGAGAATGTTGCAATGCTGAAATGCTGCGGTTATAATATTCAATGATTTAAAAAGATCTCTAAATAATAAACTGGTATTTAAGTTTAAAATATATCTCAAAACCAGCTATTTTATAAAACTCTGTAGTTCCTTTGACAATATCCCACGTTTTAAGGGTAAGTCATATGATTTAATATAAAAAATCTCTTGGTATATCCATAACAAGCATATATTGTCTAAGTTGACATGGATATAAGTTCGTTGATCATCGAGTATTAGCCAAAACTATATATCGATATAAACTTATATCGATAATCTTTTCCCCGGCTTAAAACCGCGTAAGCTAAGCGAATACCGTATACGGTATCGTACTTGATGAATATTTATTTGTATTTGATCTTTTCCTGTCCTGTATTCCCTACACTTTTAGAATATTTTTCTTTCTGCAATAAATAAATTTATGTTGAGTTTCACACCACTAATCTACCTATTACCTTATAATTCCTTTCTCCTAATTGTTCGATTTCCCTAATAAAGTTCTCAGCTTTTTTTTTTTTGTTTCTTTAGAATTAACAACAGATTGTGACTTCTAACCTGCTCAATTAAAGTTCAAAGGTAAGGTAAATACCTTCCGCTAATTCTTCAATTTTACTTTGTATTTAAAAATATATTTTATTTATCTATAACCTAATATATGTTAGGTTTTCATTACTCAGAACAAAATCATATTGTCGCCACTGAAAAAAGGAAATCCTATTACTATTCGTACATTTCATGTAATTCCAACTCCGATACGCTCTGTTTTTCTGCGATAAAAACTCGGCCGAAAATTAAAATTTACTATTAAATTGATAAATTTAATTTATTTTAGAGTTTTACCTATTTTATCAATTTATTTTTTGTCTGGTTTTATGAAGAGAAGATTATCTGGAATTGGGTCTCGGTAGTAAAGAATTAAAAACTAATTTGAAACCAAAAATTGTTTTTGGATAATAAGACCGACACCTTATAGCATTTTTTCCTTTTTTTCACCCGCTTTCAAACAGTGACATTTGCACGAACCTAAAACCATTTAATCCCTCTTATCCGTACCCCACTCCTACATAAGTTTCCTGTTCCTCCCACAAGGGTTGAATCAAATTTTTAAAAACAGATCAGTTTAAAATAATGAAACTCAACATATATTAGGTTATTGATAATTAAATATATTTTTAAATACAAAGTAAATTGAAGAATTAGCGGAAGGTGTTTACCTTACCTTTGAACTTTAATTGAGCAGGTTAGAAGTCACAATCTGTTATTTATTCTAAAGAAACAAAAAAAAAATGGCTGATAACTTTATTAGGGAAATCGAACAATTAGGCGAGAGTAATGATGATGTAGTAGTTATCTTAGTGACGTGAAACTCAACATAAATTTATTTATTGCAGAAAGAAAAATATTCTAAAAGTGTGGGGAATACAGGACATNATCATTATTATTATTATTTTATTACTATATGGTGTATGTTGTACATTATTATTATTATTTATTGTAAACTATGAGAGCACATTGCAAGATGCACGCTGTGCAGTATGTAATTTCTAAAATAAATAAATTAATGTTCAAAAAAAAAAAAATCGTATATTTCATGTAATTCCCATTCCAATACGCACTGTTTTTCTGCGATAAAAACTCGGCTGAAAATTAGAATTTACTATTAAATTGATAAAATTAATTTAATTAGGGTTTTACTTATTTTACTCAATTTATTTATTGTCTGGTTTTATGAAGAGAAGATTATCAGGAATTGTGTCTCGGTAGTAGAAGAATTAAAAACTAATTTGAAACCAAAAATTTTTTTTGGATAATAAGACCACCTCGTAGCATTTTTTTCCTTTATTTCACCCGCTTTCATACCAGTGATATTTCCACGAACCTAAAACCATTTAATCCCTCTTATCCGTACCTCACTCCTACATAAGTTTCCTGTTCCTCCCACAAGGGTTGAATCAAATTTTTAAAAACAGATCAGTTTAGAATAATGAAATGGTTATTGATAAATAAAATGGTAATAACAATGGTTATTGATAAATAAAATATATTTTTAAATACAAAGTATAATTGAAGAATTAGCGGAAGGTGTTCACCTTACCTTTTAACTTTAATTAAGCAGGGTAGAAGCCAAAATCTGTTATTTATTCTAAAGAAACAAAAAAAGGCTGAGAACTTTATTAGGAGGCAAATCGAACAATTAGGCGAGAGGAATGATGATGTAGTAGTTATCTTAGTGACGTGAAACTCAACATAAATTTATTTATTGCAGAAAGAAAAATATTCTAAAAGTGTGGGGAATACAGGACATGGAAAGTTCAAATACAAATAAATAATCATCAAGCACGATACCGCATACGGTATTCGCTTAGGTTACGCGTTACGCACTTCCTGCGATTGTGAAAAGACTATCGATTTGCTGTTTGTATCGATACATAGTTTTGGTAATCCTTAGTGGTCCTCAGCCATGGTGGCACGACCCCGGAGGTAGCCTGAGGAGAGCTTCCATAATTAATATCTTATGATAATTTATGATCCTCAAACTTGTGACTAATGATTACCTAGGTGTGGTTTGGGTAGTTAAGTCTCTCCTCCTCTCATTTTTCTTTTCCTTACTTTTTTTTTAATTTTTTATATTGGTCCAACTGATAATTTTTTTTGTCTTTTTTTTTTTTATTTTTTTTTTTTTTTTTTTTTTTTTTTTTTTAATTGTCAAAGTGCGTCGAGCAGGAGCCGCGTTAAGAAAACACATTAGGAGCTGTCTCATAAAAACTGGATATCAGTAAGAGTTAGTGAAGGATTTGATCTTAAATGCAGGAGGGGGCAAATCCCAATTTGGGATAGAGGAGGGGGGGTGTGCTAAGCAATCCTAGATTTATATGTAAATACTTTCCAAAAAAAAGCTCTTTNAAATTTGTATTTTTTTGGATTTATCTTGACCGAGCACCAACAAAAAACATCTAATAATAATATCTACGGTAAAAAAAAAACTCTCCATTTGTTACTTAATTACATTTTCATTATTCAATAAGTTCTTCAAACTCAAATAAAACGAATATATTGACATTATAAATTGTCTTTTACCAAAAATTAATTTTCCTAATTATTTTCCGACTAAAAACTTTGATGTATTAGCAATCTACAAGAAGAAGATAAAATAGCAATTTATCTCACTACAATTTTAATAATGGGGGGCCACCATTCGGTTTAACGCGAAATTACATTCTTAAATATTTTTCTTGTAAAAATGTGACAAAACAAGATTGATATATTTTATTTTAGAAATATTTCATTCTAGTAGATTTTTTTATTTCACTAACGTATCCGACCTTCCCCTCTAATAATTTCAGCTTTTAACGAAATCATCCAATAATTGTATGTCTTTATTTTAAAATTGTAGACACACGAGCGCGTGCTGATAAATCTCTCTCTCTCTCTTTCTCTCTCTCTCTCTTATATATATATATATATATATATATATATATATATATATATATATATATATATATATATATATATATATATATATATATATATATATATATATATATATATATATATATATATATATATATATATATATATATATATATATATATATATATATATATATATATATATATATATATATATATATATATATATATATATATATATATATATATATATATATATATATATATATATATATATATATATATATATATATATATATATATATATATATATATATATATATATATATATATATATATATATATATATATATATATATATATATATATATATATATATATATATATATATATATATATATATATATATATATATATATATATATATATATATATATATATATATATATATATATATATATATATATATATATATATATATATATATATATATATATATATATATATATATATATATATATATATATATATATATATATATATATATATATATATATATATATATATANAGTTTTATACTTTATATACAATCTAAGATAACATAAATTAAGTAAGTAGGTAAAGTAATCTAAAAAAAAATGATATATATACTTGGAAAAATAAATATTTAAAAGCACCAACGCAAATTTCTGTTCGGTAATAGGGCTAATAGTTTCCAAAACTCTACTCTTAAAAGCTGTACGCTATTAATATTAAGTTAGAGTAAGTAAAAATCTCCCTATTTGATGTGTTATCACTCTCATTGTACTTATCATTCTTGGCTTATCACAGATGCTCGCCATATCACTCTCTCTCGGACCACTCGTCTTCTGGAGTAGTTATCCTCCGACTCCCTTGCAGAGTCTCTGACCAAATGATTGCTCGGCGAGCAGACCTAGTGAGGAGTACAGTTTTTGTAGTCAGAGCATGAGGACTACAAAACTCCCGCTATCTCCGGACCCATGTATAAGTAATGTACAATAGGGACGTGTTTATAATATCTCTGCCCCCACCCCCCCCTAATAGGACCTATTTTCCTTGGCTTTCGAGCCAAAGGGGACCAGGGTCTTATCTACGCCACAGCGGCGAGGATATGTCCGTCCGCTGCCGGGAGAATTAGAAGGAAGCTGGTAATTTATGTGTTTTGTCCGAAAGGACTTTACTATTCATGGCGTTCCACTAGGAGGGCACATGTTTTTAGATAGCTGTTAATCCGAAGGCCTTCTGTATCTTGTGGATCTCGGATCACCATGTCGACGAGCCCATCCCGAGCGTATCTCGAAATGCCGCCTACTTGCAATAGCCGACACAGCTTCTCGAGAAGTTTTCAATCTGAGAACAAGTCACACATTCCGAAACTAGAAGTGATGACAACCAATTTCGCTTCTTACAATTTTCGCTCAAATCAACCGTTTAAATAGGAAATGCATTTGAGCTGTTTTTTTACAACAAATTTACACTCTGTATGCATAAAATTATGTTTAGGGCATGTTGTTAGTTTCAGCCATGTAAGATCGATAAAGATCTAGCCTACATGACACGTCATGGAGCCAATTGATTGACTTGTAACCAAATCAACTTAAAAAATTCTTAAATTTAGGGCAAATTATTTAATTACGAAGCATAATTCAATATTTGAATCGATAGATGAGTTTAATAATAACTTTAATTAATATAAAAACATTTCTTGAATTTAAGGATTACAACCTTCCCCGTCGACTCAAACGAAGATGGCCCCGTGACCTCCTGGGGACATAGCCTGTAAATAATTTGAGAGTGGTGTCATTGGTCACCTTCTCTCCTCATGTGATTGACATTGAATATCTTTTTTTTTATTTCATTGTAATCAAATTACTAAATTTTCTTTTTTTTTTATTTAACAGAATGTAATAAATAAATAAGTTTATATAAAAAGAAATTTAGGACAATGAACTAAACAATACAAAATCATAATCCAGGAACCACTCTCAACCAAGAGAGTTAAAAAAATACAAAGAGAAGATTATTAGGATTCGGTCTTGGTAGATGAAGAATTAAATACTAATTTTTAGCTGAAAAAGTTTTTGATATAGCCAACGTTCCGGCCTGAATTTCAGGTCTTCATTAGGGCAAATAAGAGAATAGGGAGAGAAAGAGACTCGTGAAGAAGGCCTGAAATTCAGGCTGTAACGTCGGCTAAAATAAATAAAAAACTTTTTTTGGCTACAAATTAGTTTTTTAATTCTTCAGCTATCAAGATCAAATTCCTTATAATTATCTACTCATTAAACTGGACGATCAGCAAATTTACCTCCAAAATACATTCTCAAAATATCAATAAATAATGCAGGGTGATATTGACAAAATAAAAAAGATTCTATTATTTTTAGCTAAAGAGCTATTCGGCCTCGAGGACAGACAATATCCGAAAGCGCTCGCCAACAGAAGATGGTTTGCCAAAACCAATGAAGACGGATAATAGAAGGTATGATAGTTCATATTCATTGGTGGTGGAAATAACCTTTTAGATTAATTAAAATAAAAAAGGTATAATAAGACGTGGAATTTATCTTAAAATAATAATGAGCCCAATTATTGATCTAAAAAGCGCTTACGGTGAATAGATTTATGCACCTGTTACATAATTGTAATATTCATAGCTCTAATAAAAATGTATTAAACTGTATTGAATTTAAAGTTGAGTTATTATTATTCCCCTATTGATGCTTTTGAAATTCTCTAGGGAAACAGGAATACACCCAGTCTGTGTCAAATTATCCTTTTTTCAATAAGAATTGAGCATCGCATACGCAGCCATAGATGTTGCGACCCTTTCAGTTCTCTTCTTGACGTGTGGCTATTGTCATGGTCCTTGGTCAATACCCATGTCCACTTACCCTTATAAATAGGAAGCCTCACATATGAAACACAAATGTATTTAAATATCTTCAATACATTCCTTGCAAATAGAATACATTTGCTTTGCTTCGAGCGTATTGTGAAGTTTTATTCGAGCTGTAATATTCATTTAGCTGTAATAATTCAAGCATGGTTATTTAGATGTTATTTACATTTGACATCCCATCAAGACAAAGGAGATAAATTAGCTGAGGTAGTTTCGTATAATTCTTGACAAAAAAAACTTAAAGCTGAAGAAAATTTAAGTTTTACCCAAATCTTATTATGAATGAGCTAATTGAAAATCAAATTTGTGTTACTTTTATTAAATTTAAAAATTAATATAGGAAACAGCTATAATCATGAATGAGCAGATTATTTTACTCCCTACTTTTAGTTTAAATTATTGTTGTCATATGGCAACGCTAGAATGAAACGATGTCTTATATGTTCAAAAGAAGAGTTTGTTGACCTTAGATATTATTCAAAGATGATTTTAGTTGGGGTTCTTCACCGAACCCCAACTAAAATCATCTTAGGATGTCTTATATGTTTTATATAGTGTTCCATTGCATTACAAGCCATTTTGCAGCCAGGCACTATAGTCTCTGGATATTTACTCCAGCCCTGCAGAATTGACAGGAATGTCAATAACATATATGTCATATCCCCAGTACCTCAGACCAGGACTCGGGGGACGTAGAAGAGGATGGCATTTCAGGCTGATAGTACCGTAACAGCCAAAGTCTTATCACAGGGGTAACATACTTCTGTACGCCCAAAGAGTACACAGGTAAGCAAATATTTATTGTTGGGAATTTGGTACCTCTTGAATATAATATTCTGTCGCCGACTATTCTCGACTTAATAATTTTATCTCCAGACCAATTTTAGCTGATTTTTCATAGGTACCTCGATACTATTTACGAACAATTCCAATATATTTACCGTTTCTTCTTCTGGGTTGGACCGTGTCAAGTTGTTGTTATTTGCCGAGCTTTCGCACATCATGTGATGGCTTCTTCAGGGCTGAATAGAGAATAAGAGCTGTTTTTTAATCCAGGTGGTGTATAATCCCGGCGCGGTCTGGTCCTTGGGCGAAGCCTTCCCATTGGTTGATACTGTGTTCTGGCGGCTGGTCTCTGGAGTATCAACAGTATCAACCTATGGGAAGGCAGGCTTCGCCAAAGAACCGGACCACGCCGGGATTATACACCACCTAGTGTATAAAACATGGTTTTTATATACCACCTGGATTTAAAAAACAGCTCTCATTCTCTACTCAGCCCTGAAGAAGCCATCACATGATGTGCGAAAGCTCGGCAACTATCAACAATTTGACACGGTCCAACCCGGAAGAAGAAACGGTAAATACATCTGACGACTGTCGAAGCCTCCGTGAACAATTTCAATATAGCTTCAACGACCTATATTAGAAATTTAAAAATATGGACCGCTTATATATGGACCATTATATATATATATATATATATATATATATATATATAT
>KZ807512.1:16160-26753 GCA_000696205.2 Oncopeltus fasciatus | reverse complement strand
TACGGTATTTTTTTTTTTTTTGACAAACCCACAGATGAGTTCGTTATTAGCTGAAATTGATGAAGTCGGAAATGGGATACCTTTGGATACCAAAACTTAAAATATTCAGCATCTTGTTATTATTAGCTTTTCGAGAAAAAAATATATATAATACAAAATAAGCATATAATGTGGTTTTTATAATAATAATCGCATTTAAAGAAAGATATTTAAGAATTACGTGTAGCGTGGTCCACGCTCTTATTATTTAAAGATAAATGTAAAAAATTATAATTTTAGCTTTCTACTTATGAATCATTACATTTTTAGTTGAAATAGTGAGATTAGAGAGAAGCAGCTTCAGAGTAAGACCATATTACATAATATCTTCGTCTTTATTTAAATTACGACAAGCAAAAACTAATTTTCAAACGTAATACTTGATTGGTAATAATTTATTGGCTTAGAACATTTCACGAAAAACAATTATTAAAGAAGATATTTACGAATATGACTGCCTACTGTCTTATTGCTATTTCCGGCGTACAGATCTAATTCATCATTACCTGTCATTTAGGACCGTCTTAAATGGCAAATCTAATAGGTTTACGTAGCCCTTGAGTGACGAACTTAATTTTATGCTTGCGGGCAGTTAGTTAAAATCACTGAGATGCACAAAACGTAAGAAAAAGCATTTGAATGGTCCCGCCATGTTACATCCTAAGTTGGTTTAAAGTTTTGGCAAAGTCGTTTATCCCTACTATCCAGAAAAATTACTATTTTAAATTGCTACTATATATATATATATATATATATAGAGAGGGAGAGAGAGAAAAGGATTAGATTTAGCTTCTATAATGTAACCTTATTAAAATATTAAGCCCATAGATAAAGCACACATTAGGAGTCGAATAGATTTTTCTCAAACTCACTCTGAGTAGAGGCGATTTCTGAATACTAATCGAGTAACTATTTAGCTTTCGTAGATAGCGAAACTCTATTATAATGACTTGTTCAATGAACATTAGTATTGAATAAACAGAACCTCAGGTAAGTATAAGTAAATTTAACCATTGGGCGATGGTCATCTTCTTGTAAGATCCAGTGTCTAACTAAAACATATTGGTTGTTATTCAAAATTAATTCCCAATCGTCATCTTGTAAAGGTCCTTAAGCTAACGATTAGCTAACCAACTCTAGTAAGTTTATAAATTACACTACCGTTTGTGAAGAATTTCAGGTTGTGCCTGTCCCTGCAAGTTACCTAATTTTGTATGATCTAATTAAGAACTCACAAATGTTACTAAGTTTTTATTTTATTTATTTTTTGAAAGCCAAAAGTAAACTATTTCTTATAGGAACAATTNTAGTGTCGAGAGTCTAACCTCCGAGGCCGACGAATATATCGTCTTATGCTCGGAGGAGCTGACATTGTCAAGCTGTTTAAATGACTCTCGTTACTTACTTTAATTTTAGTTGTAAAAATTTATGTGGGGTTAAATTACCACAAAAAAATATTTAATAATAATTTATGTGAGTCCTGAAAAAGCTCGTCAAGCAGGATTTTATATAAAATCTTTAAGTTAAGAATTTTTGTTAGGGCTCGGTCAATGTTGGTAAAAAAAATCAAAATTCAATTTTAAAAAAATGTATTTTTTACAATTGTATATTTTGGTTCAACCTTGTCCGAACCCAAACAAAAATTCACTACTAATAATCTCTTCGGTCAAAACCTCTCCACTTGAACTATAATTTTCTTATAAAATGATCATCGTTGATTAAAAATAGGAAATTTGATTACTTTATGCAGCACAAGTATAACGAAATTTTTCATTAATAAGTCTGAAGAACTTTATTAAATAAAATATAGTAAATCTTAATATTTTTTTTCAAAATTAAAGAAGATATTTAAAATTACTGTAAAATTTGTTGCTGTGAAAATACATCAGTAAGTTGTTAGCTGAGACTCGTACGTTTTGACATTCATTCCAAAACTTTTAAACTACGACGTCATCAGAAAGTACCGTGATTATTATTTAAAACCAGCTGGCCAAATGCTGAATATTGACTCTCTTGCGGCCTAAAAATCGGAACTATTCAAATATAAAAAAATAGAAAGAAATATTCATTCAAAGATATTTAGGAAATTATTTTACAATAACATTAATTATTAAATAATAACTCAGAGCATCACATCACTCTCTTACCATAGTAATAGCAAACTCTAAACTAATTGGGTTAAGATTTTACAGGTTAATTATTTATTATGTTTTTCGTATTATTTCTACGTTTTTACAGTATATATTAATTTGTATTTAATATTTTTTTTTTAAAGTAACTGTCTGAGGTTGTGACCTTGCCTAATAGGATTTTTGTTGTATTGTTTGGAGACCCAGGCCGAAACGGAGCCTTCCGATTCGTTCCTTGGATCTTCGGAATTAAATTAATCAGCACCCTTTCCGAATGCCGGTTGGCCCTAATCTGATTTGTATTTATTCGGACAGGAGAGAAGGGTAGTGGGGTTGGCTTGGAGAGGAGGAATTAGAAGAGAGGGTGAAGAGGGAAGAGGGGGAAGATGTGCGAAAGACTGGAATGCATTGGATTGAGGAAGGGCATGCAAGAGAGAGAGAGAGAGAGGATAAGGGACTCAGAGAATGGAAGATGGAGGATGAAGGTGGGGAGGGAGAAATTGAAAGTGGGAGAGAAGGGTTGGGGGGTAAGGGGTGGTATCCTATTCTGAGAATTAAGAAGTAATCAGCTAATTGGTTAGGGACCATCTTACCTTCGATCTGCTTCTGAGACCTTCCTCGCAATGTACCACCACCCTTCAGGGACAGTGGGATACTGACCCATTTCCACAGACTTACTGAGATCATCCAGATATTATTACGTCTGGGATCCTGTGTATAATGTGAGAATTTCTTGCTGACTGGCCTGACTCTGGTTTTGGTTTTAATGTGTTGTGACAGATTCCAGAAGTAAGAATTTGTAACTAGATCTACTTTGTGCTTCACTTCTACAGAGAGAACCAACTTATCTTAAAGCTATTTACACACAGAGGCTATAAAGAAGCCATTTTGGAATAGCAATTGACCTAGAAACCTAAAAGATACATAGAAACCTAGAAACTAGTACAATAACTAGTACTATTTGAAAACAAAGGAAGTTAATCTTCGTGAAACCTAAGAGATGTCATAGAATCTGTTAGATATCGAGTGATTATTTTTCTACCTGCTTTAAACCATTCAGGGTCGTAAAAGGAGGAGATATTTGTAGGGATCCAACGTATTCTAACCATTCTAACCACACATGATTCTTGACAGGTTAATATTTCGCGATAACATCCAGTTTAAAGGGGGTAATCGTACCAGCAGCGCCAAGATTTGGAGGGCGCCAAAGAAACCTCTTGGCATTCAACTTAAAGAATGTTTTGTGCATAATGCTTTATATAAGTATGTGCTAGGGGATATGTGTATCCCGTATTAGGAACCGTAACATATTCCGCACAAAGCAGTATCTCAGAGTCAATTTTGTAAATCGATTAAACTCTAATGCATCAGGAAAATCAAACATACCAGGTATGCAAGTTTAAAATGTCGTTTATTTCTTAAAATATATACACAGTAATTTAAAAAAAAGTATAATATATTTTATTCAAAGTACTGGCCCTCGCTTTCTACACATTTTGTCCATCTCTCGGGCAATATATGGATACCATTCCAAAAGAATACTTCATCTTTATTTGAAATCCATTCATCGAGCCATTTTCGTACGTTTTCGAAATTGTTGAAGTGTTGCTCCGCCAATGAGTGTCCCATCGATGAGAAGAGGTGATAATCAGAAGGCGCCAGGTCAGGTGAATACGGCGGGTGGGGTAGGAGTTCCCAACCAAGCGAAGAAATCGTTTCCTTAGTCAATCTGGCTGAATGTGCAGGAGCGTTATCATGCTGAAGAATGACTTTGGCGTGCCTGTGAGCCCATTCTGGGCGTTTTTCGATCAATGCGTGACTCAAATTGATCATTTGTTGTCGGTAGCGCTCGGTATTGACTGTTTCGCCGGGCTTGAGAAGCTCGTAGTCGATTTGGTCGATTTTCTCGTTTTTGATCCAGTAACATCAAAATCACCACGTTTGAAACGTTGAAACCAACGTTCACATGTCTTGACGGTTGGAGCAAGATCGCCATAAGTCTCAACTAAAATTCGATGACATTCAGATGCCTTTTTCTTTTGATTAAATAAGAAAATCATGACATGCCGCAAATGCTCTTTATTTGGCTTAAAATTAGACATTTTTAACACCAAAGAAAGGTATGATACGTCCACGTAAACGACTTAGAAACAACTGACTTTTGTAAACAAAGGACTAACAAACAAAATTGCGTTTAGAGATAAGCAAATCCTTCAATAGGCTAAGAGCGCATTCTATTGGAATTAAAACGACATTTTAAACATGCATACCTGGTAAGTTTGAAAGCAAACAGAATAGGTCCTAATATGGAACCTTGCTGTACATCTCCTGTAGAAGATTTTTCATTCTATTAAGTAAATTAAATTATTAAACTATTAAGTACTGTTTCTGACCATTTTATTTTAAATGTGCATCATCGTGCACAATGCTTCGAACACCAAACAATTATAGTTTTAGTAACAATGTTTGTTATTTACAAAATTGGTTGTCTTTTTAAGATCTACTTACTTTTCAACTACACGCCCTTTTCGGCCTAAAGTAAGTCTAATACTAATATTAAATAAGAAGTCGTGTATTAATAATTCACAATAATTACTCTAAATGGAAAAATGAGCTAACCTCTGAAGTAACAGGATAGTGATATAAAAAACTAACAAAAAAAAACTACTACCGTGACTATGGCAACTGTTTTAATCGATAAATGAAAGCTTGCCCTAAACCATGGATTTTTATAATGTAATGTCAAGCTGAAGATAGCCCCTCCCTCCATAAACCTAAGTGGTTGAAATAGAGGCTGACAATTATTTTTTTAAAGCAAAAAACAGTAGCTTTTATTTTTTTTGAGCATATGAAATTTGGAATTTTTATGGGATACAGAAGAAAAACTGCTTAAATCTAAGAGGACAATCGTAATTTTGGTAGTTTTTAGAGAATAATCAACGGTACTTGGAAACGGCTCCAACGTATCTGCCTCTCCTTGCAAGGTATCGCTCTCGTTGACACCCCCAGTTTCCAGGCAGGAAAAACCCGTTCCTGAGGGTATTAGCCTGGAGGTTTTTCTCCAGGAGCGCTCTTCCCACCATTAGGGGCATGTTAGGTTGTTGGCGGTGTGGCCGTTCACACGGGTTGGCGGCAACGAGGACTTTGGTTGGGAGTTTCTTCCTCGACAAAAGACGATTAGGAACCATCTGACTACGGTGCCGCTCTGCATGTTCTTCAGGAGTCTTTCATAGGGAGCCGCGAATAGATGGCATTTCCTCAAGTCTATCGAAGGAGCCATTAGTTGGATTTGTTCTGGAATGCCCTAACTGTCGCATATTTCTACACCCGACTCTTCTTACGGTGAGAACCGACTACACAGTATGCAGATTAGAAAGAAATCGCATTCTTTGTTCTTTTCTACATTAGGAGCTGAAGTTATTCTATGTGTATTAAAAAAATACAATAATAATTTATAAAACTTTTTAGTGCAAGGGAACAAAATAAAAAATCTAACTGTCCCTGGCTGGACTCGTACCTGGATCTCCTGCTATTCGAGCCGATACATTTTCGATTTATGCTACCGAGACAAGCCTGATAAGTTATTAAATTCCCCTGCACTAGTGTCGAGAGTCTAACCTCTGAGGCAGACGAATTTATCGTCTTATGCTCAGAAGAGCTGACATTGTCAAGCTGTTAAAATGACTCTCGTTATTTACTTTTAAATTTTAATTGTTAAAATTTACGTAGGATTAAATTATCACAAAAAAAATTAATAATAATTTATGTGGGTTCTGATTAAGGTCGTCAAGCAGGAGCTTCGCAACTAAGCAAATTCCTTATTCGCAGTTGATAATTATTGATATTTGAACAATCCTTGATACGTGATCCTCCACACTTATCAAATATAGTTTTTATAAACAAACACATTTTCGTTGCGTTACCTGCAATATTACACCCGCTTCAACGAAAATACTTTCTTTCCCGTCACACTTGATATTTCCAGTGATAACTCTCTCCCATTCGTACAATCTACCCATAATAAACTCAGCCTCCCATTTTTTTTTTTTTTTTTTTTTTTTTTTCTATGTTTATTTACATATTACATTCTGTTAAAAATAAAACATTTTTTAATGGCTTGTCAACCTTTGGTCATTAACACCAGGAAGATATTTTTAGAAGCGGGGAGATATTTTAAAGAAGAATTTCTTAGCTAGAGGTCATGGTGAGGTTCTCGTATAATGAATTCTCTCACTTTACAGTTAACAAAAGCAATCTACACCTAAGTTCATTAAATAACACTCCTAACCATTAAATGTCATTATGAAACCCGTTAAATAATTCTTTTAAAAATAATTATTAATGAAATAATCTGTGATGAGTTTCATTACTCTAAACTAAATATAAATGCCGCTAACAAAATTTTATACTTGGGCTTGAAATTTAAGTTAATTCCCTACTTCAATTAGTTTTATTTTCACAATACAGGACCCGGAGTTTTTTTTATAATTTCAAATCGACATAAAGTAAAACAACTAATTTCGAAATTGAAGAATAATAATTAAAAATTATTGAAGTTACAGAACGTTTGTTAATAGAAAGCCTTAATATTGAATAGGCCCCATTTTATATCATTTATATAATTTCGTAATAATATATTATAAATTAGTTTGTGCAGTTCTTGCTTGACTTTCAGCTGAATTTTACATATTTCCCGTAGAGAAATCAAGCTGTTTGCATTCGTACCATAACAGGAGGAATGAATAATTTTATAGAACTCTATCCTAGTCAAATGGCCCGAAATAAAAAAAAACCAAATCGGTCTGTAATTTTTTTTTCAAACCTGTAAAAATGGGTTGACAGGAGAAGAGTTTAAGTGGGATTAGAAAATTTATAATTTTATTATCTTCGTTATTATTAGTTTTACAAAAAATAATATATGACAAAAGAGATGTGAAGTGTAGTTTTGTATCATTTACATTATAAAAATATACGCATTTTAGAAACGCATGGAATGCATAGGGGGTCTTATAATTTTTTAGATATAGAAACCAAAATAACTATTTAGGTTTTTCATTGCCCATCCTTGAAATAATCAATTTTTGGTTGAAGTTGAATGAGGAAGAGGGAAGGTTTACCAGATGACCAATATTTATAATCGTATTATACTCATTATAATTTGTATTATATAAATTTTGTAGGATACAATATGTTTAAAATGTAATATACTTTTTTTATGATAATTATTATATTAAGGACAATATTGAAGAATGTCGCATGAATGGCTGTACGCTTCCTCCGTTCATTCTCTTTGACTAGTTCAGAGCAAAGATTGCCTTCTCTGGCACTAAAGGTAAACTCGTCATTTATGTACATGGTACATGGTACATGGTACATCTGCTTAGATGACGCAGCTCCTGCGTGTCGGACGTCAGACATGTCCCCTGGACCCCTCTCCCACTCTCCGGCCACACGCAGGGATTATATTGAAATATAAAATAATCGGCGCCAATAAAAGGCCGGCGGTAAGACTCCTACCCCTAGCAGAAGTATGCAGCCAACACTCGACCCACGCAATCCCGGTCGCCCACGTACCAGGCTCGCTGCAGCTAACTGCAACTACACTGGATGCAGTTCGTCCGAGCACTAATATGCAGACGCCTCCACTGAAAAATGACCGACCACCTATTCCACGTAGTTCAGTGGGGTTTTATGGGCCTTTTAAAATTTGATGACTCGTAAAACACCCCGGGAGATATACACATGTATTTATATATTAAAATATTCATTCCCCCTCTGCAGTAAATTATATTCTAATTTTATGTTTGACTTTTGGAATTTTACAGCTGATTTTTTGTCCCTTAAAAAGGGAACAAGAAGAAGACTGGGTAATCAGTTTCTACATACATTTAAGTCCATTCAGAACTCGAGACCCTTTTTTAGACAAGTGGAAATTCCTTTCTTCCTGCAAATTTAAGAAATTTTTTTATTTATTTGTCCTCCAATACAAATACAGTATGGGTTATTGCTCATTTGCACCAGATTGAATTACGGGTTAGTGGAACGTAATGTTATATTTTTTATGATTATGTATTTGTAAAACAGTTTGTACCTTTGATTGGGATTTTACGCATAAAAAACATTTGAAATTATCATTAAAAAAAATCATTCACACAAGAGCTTCGGAATTTGAGCAGATTTCCGATGTTTCACTAGAGATGGATAAAGATGAGAATAAAAGGCTAATTTTTTTGTATAAGCCAAGGAAGAGCTGAACCATAGTAATTACATTCGTGACTATTATTATTATCTTTTTTGTTTTTTATTAAATTTGTATAAATCATAAGCAATAAAAAGTCACATTTTCATTCCATTGCGTCGCATTATTTTGGTAACTCTAATGAAAAATATATTACGAACAAGAAATGCTAAGGGGGCCAGAAATAAAATGTTATTACCTCAGCCGGGAATCGAACATTTTTTGTATAAAATTTAACGGGGGATTACATACCACAATTAATATAATTTTTTGGAAAAAAATATCGAGAGTCTAATAAATAGCCGACAATGTTAGATCCTTGGAGTATAATACGATATATTTATCTTAATTGGGGTTTAGACTCAGAGTAAAGTTCTGGGAGTTGGAGAGATCATCTAACCTCGGTTGTGTAGGGGTCAGCATAGCTGCCACAAAAGTAGGAGACCCGGGTTCGGTTCCCGGTTGAGGTAGTAAGATTTTTTTTTCTGGCTCCCACTGCATTCCATGTATAAAATTTAACTTACGATTACATACCACAATTAATATCATAATTTAATAACAAATTTATTATGGTTATATGGTTTGGCAATCATCTAAACCTCTCATTCGATATCAACCAAAAATGAATATTGTTGAAGATTGTTTAAATTAGAAAACATGAACTCGGAATTCAATTTATTTCATTTAATTTATTTATTTTCTTTTATTTACTCAAGATTCAGGATTATGGTTTAAATCAATTAGTTAAATCTTCCTTAGAACGTATACTTAATAGATAAAAAAAAAAGTGTAGAAAGCAAGTGAACATCTCTTGTAATCTTTAAAAAATTGAAAAACATGAGGCCAATGTAAACATCTTGAATTTCAACTGAAAATAATCAGGCCCAACATACTGTTGAAGGATACCCCACAAAGGTATCAGGAGAGTGTCTGATGTCTTCACACCTGAAGATATCCTGCTTAGCTTGTTTCCCAAACTACATAATTCTTCAGGCCCAAGACACTGTTTGAGGATACCCCGCAGAGATACAGGAGAATGACTTAAGTCTTCACACCTGAAGATATCCTGCTTAGCTTATTTCCCAATCGACATGATTCTTCAGGCCCAACACACTGTTTGAGGATACCCCACAGAGGTCTTAGGAGAGTGTCTGAATTCTTCATATTTTTGTGTGTGTGTTTTTCTTCTTCTTTTTTTCTCTCTCATTTATTATTAGAGCATTGATTTTTCTATTAATTGCTAAGAGGTTAACTTTTCATAGATCTGACCGAATGCATGTGTGTGTCTAACAACTGAAGTTTTATGTATGTGAAGCTTGGCGTGTAGTATTTAAATACAAAATGTATAACTATAGAGATTAATCGCTTCCTGCACTATGCACACTATGATTGTCTTTTACCGTTTCCAAAAATCAAATTTAGAGTAGCTCATGGGATCCGTTCCTGTCTCGTAATCTTGGCGCTGCGGGTTCAAATCCCTCCCAGGCGAGCCCTTATTATATGGATATTATTATATGGATGTTTAGAATGGTATGTCAAATAGCAGATAGCCCCTCCCTTTATGGCCCTAAGTGGTTGAAAGGGAGCGTGATGATGTACTTGGAAGAATAATTTTATTTAATAACTGAGAATAAATCTTTAAATAAATAAAAATAATAATTATTCTCCTGACAATAATATTAATGAACGTATTAAGCGTTGTGTAAATTCAAAGGAATCTTCAAGTGGATGTGACCACAACTTCTGCACGGAGGTCTGACTTCGAACACAAATTCATCTTTGTCGCTCCAAAGATCACAGCAATAAAAGAAATTCCACTTCATGAGTGAATGAGAGAGGTAGAAACAAACAAGACAATGAAAGCAGGACAGTTGGGGAGGGGTGGGGGGCGAAAAAAAAAAAGAAGGCTGACAACGGTGTCCGAAGAGAAAAAGGTCGGAACCAAAAACATCCCTCCTTTGTCTTGTGGAAGTGCTCCAATTAATGAAGCATCATCAATGGGAAGGACTCTCTCTGTGTATCCTGGAGGGGGTTAATGAAACAGGTCCTTGCGAGTTCCGCCAACCACAAAAGGCGAGTGTACTTATCGGCCGGCTTTTGTCTAGAGTCCTCTCGACACATGGTGTTTTCATGCGACTCAGTCTTAGTCAAGTGCTCCTTCGCTTGTCTACATTTCCAACAATGCTC
>KZ807511.1:386140-397483 GCA_000696205.2 Oncopeltus fasciatus | reverse complement strand
ATAACTTATCAGACTTGTCCCGGTAGCATAAGTGGTAAATGCACCGGCCCGGATAGCAGGGGATCCAGGTTCGAGTCCTGGCTGGGACAGTTAGATTTTTTATTCTGTTCCCTTGCACTAAAAATTATCTAAATTTACGTGGGATTAAAGACCACAAAATAAATAATATTTATAAAATTTATATTTATACATATACATCAGCGCACATACACTAAAATATAGCAATGAGGAAACAATTTTTTCTCATAATATGGTAAAATAATTTTCAGCGGTTTTATGGATTATTTCGTTTGTTTTTTCGTTCTTTCTTAAACAAATTATAATCTGAAATCATTGGTTAGCTTCGAATCGGCACACATACAATAGCAAAAGTCTTCAAGGCCGTGGTTAACTAGAAGGCCAGGTATGAAGATGATATCACCATAATTGGAGATCCTATCGGAACTGAAATTGGATTGTCTCGGGATCTGAATATATCTGTTATATTGAAGAATAACACCACTTAAATAAACATCCGTTAAAATACCCTGCCAAGTTGCGGGATTTTCTACAAGTCTCCACAATAAAAACACGGCGTTGTGTTGTGTTACTTCCATATATTACAACAAAAAAAAAAAAAAAAATTTCATTAGCTATTTAAAATCAATTAATGATTAAGGTAATTCATGATTAATTTGTGCAAGTAAATCTAGCACTGAGAAAGTGAAGGACTTCATTTTATTTAATTTTACTCCTGTATTAAAAAGTGTGTGAGTGTGTGTCAATATATTAACAATGTTGTAGTTCTTTTTGGGAGGGGTGTCTTATGACAAGAAATTGTTTATCAAATTAAAAAGACAAAATTCACACAATTTCTTGATGTTCAGGGATAATGAGTTCACTATTGTGGGTACAAGGAAGAGAGTCGTAGCTGTAGCACTTATAAAACTTATAAAAATTAATAAAACGTACAAATAAATATATTTTGCTTAAGGTTTTTCAATTAGAAGAAGGAATATTTCTAAATTGTAGCTGATGAACTACCCACAAAATTCAGACATTTATTAAAATCAGCAGACACGATAAAGTCACCTTCTTTTGAATTAGTAGTTTTAAAACTCAATGCTATTCAGGGTTAGGGGAAAGAGATTAGATATGCACCAATAAGAAAACTGGGAATAAAATGAATAACCCAAATGAGTAAGATCGGGCTATGCCAAGGTACTGTATGTAATTTGAAAATGTTTTTACCTCACTTTAATGTGCATACAAATTATTGTGGCAAAATTCAGTAGTAGAAAACGAGTATAATTATTCAAAAGAAGAAAAGAAAAAAGAAAACAGTACAAAGAAAATTTGTCCTTTTCGCTTAAAATCGATACTGAAACTGTTTTTGATTTCTAAACCTTTATATCATCTGAACATAAAACAATTATTTTTTACCCTACATTTACACTTGGCGAAAGTGTTGGTCTTCATAGAAATTATCAAACCAGTGAACATCAGATAAGAATGCTAGTATCTAGTTCAGCAAAATATTTATAACTACATAATATTTTAAGGAATATTGCTCGGAAGGATGAGCGGTACGGAGTTCAATCCTAGGTCGACCTAGAATCTGCCATAGAGGAATTTTCTACTTCCTCATATAAACTATCTTGAATCCAAATTATTCGACAAATAAATAAGTACTGAGAAGGCTACTTGAAATAGGAAGTTCCTGCTAAGCCTTTACATAATGCTTTTTTTCAGTTAGTCTGATAGTGTATATGTTTTTTAAAAATAAATAAAATAACAATTCCAATAAAATGTGTAACTAAATCTGTAGATGACATCTCTGTGTGGGTGTTTCCACTGGCATGGTTGAGCGCTCCCCACACCTTTTCCCTAAGATTGCGCTAATGACATCTTCAAGCATAATACCTTCATCAGTCTTTTGGGATTTCAAGGACACTTCAGTAGTTAATTCTCATTTATATTTACCGTAAGCAGAATAGAATCTCTGTTTAGTATATACAGCTCTATGTGTGTCGGACTTTCATTAGTTACGTATGGTCGTTAAGAAATTGAAACATTAGGAGTAGGGTTTACGTTCTAATACAAATATTGAATAACAAATATGGTGAAGAATCCGCTAAGTTCAAGCAGCTTTTGGGTGGAATACTTTTAAAAACATAAAAAGAATACAAGTATTTTAGAGCTATTCATATGTTCACTTATTTATTTAAATTTGTCCATGAGAAATTTTTCTTTGACCTAACCGGCCTAGCCGTGAAAATAGTAGGACAAGGGAAAATAGTAGCTCATGTATTTTCATTCCAAATATATTCCATGCGGCTGACTAATTCCTGTCGTGTCTTCATCAGATAGCCTCAGAGATATGACTTGGAATCATAAATACATCTCGTGTGACGTGGACTGCCTGAATATGGCCGTCACCTACAAAAACGTACAACCTACATTAGCAATGTGCATGATTGAGTTCGAGATTGTATTGTTCCCATAGTCTTCAGCTGAACTTTTGAAAAAGATACCAATGAATACAATTCACTTGGCATGCCCCCAGTTGACCAAGTATTCTCAAAGGAATTTGAGACTCCTAAAAATTGTAATGCTTAAACAAGAGTATTAAGTAGTTTAAGATATACATCCATTGCACTAATATTATTTTGCTCCGGGAAAGAACACTAAACAGCAAATATCTACATACCTCATTTCAGACACTTTTAGAAAATTTGATATATGTATCAGAAGTTTATGTTCTAATTTTTAGCAGAGTTTATACACACAAAAAATTCCTTTTATTTTTGTTCATAATGAAGCTAAAATATAGTACTCTCTCTCTCTCTCTCTATATATATATATATATACACACACATATACTGTTTGTTTGTAAAACTATCCTATAAAGAATGAATAAAGATGTCAATAACCATTTTGGAAACTATCGAAAATTCTTTAACTGTATGTGAAATAGGTGAAAAATCATGACCTGAGTAAGGTTTACCTCAAATCCAAATTTATTGTAATTTTCTTGTTACTTTTTATCTTGAAATAATGATTCCCATCATTTTATTTATAGATTTTTGTGGTGAGGNTGTATGCATATATATATATATATATACACGCATATAAAACTATGATGGTGTTGTTGAGTGTGTGTGTTTACTATATAAAAATAGATTAAACTTAACTTTTTGTGAGTTAATAGTTTAAATAACAACAAGTTGTGTGGATTTAGAGAGAAAAATGTTAAATAACTGTTAATATATTTGTTATTATAAGAGTTATGGCAAATATTTGTAAAACACATTGTGTGGTAAATATATTATTTGACCATTTAAGATTATTCTTTGATCTTACAATTATTGTAAGTTCTATAATATTTTTTTAAATAAAACACTCATGAAGGAAAGTGACTTAAAGAATTCATGGCTCCATTTTAGACCCATCCTTAGTGACCTTTTTTTTGTATGTGTGTATGTGTGTGTGTGTGTGCGCGCGTGTTTGTGTGTGTGTGTGTGTGTGTGTGTGTGTGAGTGATGACCAGTATCACTAATCAAAAATCAACAATAGTATGTTATCCACTTGTCCAAAATCATATGAGTCCGCTTGGTAGGTTCATTATAACAAAGTACATATAATTAATAATTTTTAAATTACGAAAAAATAAGAAATATTCCCTGTTTAAATCGTAAACTTAGGAAATTTTCCAAGACCCAATAAAGAAAGACCTAATAAGAAAGAGTAAATGACTATTTCGTTCTTAAAAGCTGAAACGGAAGATAAAGTTAAAATTGACTATCACTGAAGCCGAAAAGCACAGGTTATGCAGAAACTTAAATAATCTTATAAGTCTATTTAACAGAAAGTTATAAATACATTTTTTAAAAGCGGGTAAAATTTTTTTTTAAGTTAAAAATTAAGAAAATCAACATCAAAAGAATACAGTCCTTCTCATCCAAAATCCTAAGAATCACAGTTGATGCACCCTATTACGTTGCCAACTCCTTACTCCACAATGACCTTGAAATCCCTTTTTTTAAAGACGTTATGACAACCCGTTTTAATAAATTCCACTATGGCCTTTCCATGCATCCCAATCCTTTAGCCCAAACTCTATCCAGTAATACCCATCCTAATAACCCACCACTAGGAAATGCCGCATGACCTCCTCATTGCCAACACTTTACTTTATAATAAAAATTAAAGAACGCCTATTATATTAGAACAATTTTTGAACCCCTTATATTAATGAATATATTATGATTAACAATTTTAAACGTATTTTAAGCCCCATTCCTGCCTTATCCAATGTTTCTTATTAATCTTAATCGCCGAATTCGATTGTTTTGTTCATTACAAAACTCGCGGACGCTAATAAATATATTTGAATGAACCATACTTTAGCTTATTTTAAATAGGATCTCTAAAGAAACGAAGACCTATTTCAAAGTTATTTAAAATCAAGGTTAATAACTTGATTTCCTTAAAAGATATCTGCTTACAAACGGCAGTATTTACCTAGATCAGCTGTGATAAAGTACAAATTCATATAAAGGTTGTTTAATTTTTCTTTTTTATGTTTTACAATAATCATAAATTAAAAATTAAAGTTTTATTACTTAATCTTTATTCAAAATTATACATCATTTTAAATATAAATACGTATTACTCATATACTATGAGACCTGTACCTCATCTACCAAGCAATCTCCCCCCAAATCACTCATTATAAAAATTCCAATTCGTCCTTATGTACGTATATCATTAGAATTATTGCAAACAAATTCTCGACGTATATATTTCTAAGATATAACACAAATAAAATATGGTGAAGATGTTATTTTATCCTAAAATGAAAGCCACTATCCGACTTAAATAATACTGATAATGGGTTTTGAGATTTTTTTTTGTTTTGTTTTTTCCAAAATGTGGGATAGGCTAAGCCCTGACAACCCCTAGGGTATTCGGGTCAATTCCCTCATCGCACCTAGACATTGAGGATTGTCTTGAGTTAGAAAACAGAAGACAGTTTTATGCCTTCCCTGGATAACATTTAAACTATTTTTCATCCCTAAGAATCAATTTATTAGCCTCTAAAAATCTAGGAAAAAGGAATTTTAGTGCTTTTGGCACTCCCGTACTTCTTTCACGAACCCACTTAGCGAATTCTCAGCTATTTCTCTTTCTTCTCTTTCTCACTTACCCTAACCAATGCTGTTTTAATTAATAATAAGCGTCTTTTAAATGCAATTTTACGAAATTGAAAAATAATTAGTTCCAATACGGGGAAATATTTTCTTCAAAAGAAAATAATAAACTTACAAAAGTTACTTAAAAATTAAAATTTTCATGCTTACTACAATTGTATAAGTATGTTATTGGTTAAGAAAAGAATAATTAACATACCAAAAAAATTTGTTTTGTAATAAAATATGTAATTAAGGTTAACTCAAGACCGGCCGTGAAGAGGGGTTCCGAAAGCGTTCAACAATTAAAAGAAAAATATATGCAAGTTTTGGATGTTATTTAATATCGAAAATTGTCATCAACTTAGCTACTAGCGCAAATATAAGAAGTTGTAGTGTTTTCAAGTTTTTGATGTCATTAAACTGATTACTGTTGACCGAATATTTACAGGACTTTCTTGACAAAATTTTTTTAAGGGCTCTGCTTCCTAATCTTAAGTCTTTAGTAAATCATTACAGTTTCGCAATGAAATTACATTTAAAAGTGTAATAAATTACGACTAAAACTCGGCTGTTGTGCTCCAGAGGGGCTATTATATTAGATCTCTCCAGAGGCAGAAGGGAAGTTATCTCGCGTGATTTACGATCTCTTACGACCCCCAAGATTATCTAGAACAAATGTCAACATATATATCTGCCGAGGTCCGCTTCCTGCCCTCGAGTCCTGGCAGGGATTGATATCCACGCTTTAAGATGTAAGTTTTACAGGTAAGAAGGGGATTAACTAGTGCATTGAAAGTTTCTTATGAGTCTTAGTGTTAATGCACCAGGCTTACTCGAATAACCATCAGAACTTCAGTCACCAAATCTTATTTATTTGAATTTTGACAGACATGTGACCGACAGACATCATCAGTACCCAGAAGAACCCTCTCCATCACTCATAGGTACCTGATAACGGCAAAACATTACAAGAGTTACAGTAATATAATCAATTTATTCAAGGACTACATGAGTTAGAGCACCAATGACAGTATAAAATTTAAAAAAAAATTATGCAACTAACATAGTAGTAGGATAGTATTTAACTTACGACAGAATGTTGCATTAATTGTTGGAAGGTGGGAAAACGTATTTATTTTACACTTTACATAACAAAAATAATTAAAATTTAAAACAGTTTAAGATTTGATGATTTAATATGACTTTTAAGGGTACTGATGTTGCTTTAGGGCGAAATATTTACCAAAGATGAAAAAATAAATAAAATTTCAGAAAATATATCTCGAGACTTATTTGAGAATCTCTTGTGAATTGAAACAATTTTATAAATATTAATTTAGTTGTGGTTTATTATCCCATGTAAATTTCAAATAATTAATGAGAGGGAATGGAATAAAAAAATCTATCTGTCCCAGCCAGGACTCGAACCTGGATCTCCTGCTGGCAGGGCCGGAATGTTTCCATTACACCACCGGGACAGATGGAATTATTTATTCTATTCTCTCTCATTAATTGTTTACTTATAAATTAGAGTGTTGAATTGTTGCATATGGACTTCACAAAAGTTGAAAAGTTTTGTTTTATAGTAATGTCAGTTGGTAATTATATTCTGATAACATGAAATGTCATTGTGTACGAATAAAATTATTGGGGCGTTTGAACGATCATTATATAAAATATTTCTTATTTTGAGACAATTTTAGAGGTTTTAAACTACTAATAGAAGATAATGTTCTTATATTGCACTATGCATACTAATAATGTATATTTGATCTACTGCAATGTCTTGTAAAAACATGAATTATGGCTACCATGGAATCATTATAACTGTATTAATATGGTTAAAGTATGGTACAAGTGACGAAGACCGTCCGTTAAGTCCCTGAGCTAAGGGTAGGTTGTGAAGGGCCTAACCAGCTGTTTCTACCCCAATTCCAATGTCCCCAATAACAGACCTCAAGACTCAGTGAAGGGTGAAAGGGAGGGGACAGTTCTCTGATNACTCCGCACATATGTGTGCAAGATAAGACTGTTGATGTGTGAATCTATAGTAGCTATTACTTTTCTTCTTCACAGTGATTTATGCGCGGAAAAGTAAAATTTGAGTTTGTTGTTGAGTGAAATCGGAAGGATTGTGGCTTGCAAGCAGCCAGTTTAGACTTTTCTCATTTGCGGTCTGGCCAGCGCCGCTCCCAGTCACGATCATTAGCCCTGAAACGTCAGCTATAAAAAATAAAATCTTGTTTCTTTTTCTTTTTTTTTAACCCTTTTTTTTTTCTTAAATCTTCTCTGACCGAATCTGGGCTATCTTCATGCTTATGTACCAGACAGCCATTTTTTCAACCCCAGCATCTTTAGTATCAGTGTACCAACAACCAAGACTATCTAAATGAAACCCAAATTTAAATTATATGTAAATATATGTGCAGTCAAACTAAAATTAGAAAAAAATATATTGTTTATAAATACCGAACAAAAATATACTTCTTCTTTTTTAATTTGTTGTTCAGAAAGCAAAATTCGGGACGGATTTTCAAGAAATTGAAAATATTCAATATCTACAAAGTTATAGATAGATTATGTTCCTTTGTGACGAATATTAAAATGATTTTTATTGGTTGCATGGAGATTACTGTTCACATACTGATTAGCGTGCTAGATTTCGCAGGCAAAGGCTTCAAATTCAATACCTGCTGAGCTATTTTATTTTCTTCACTGGTGGTCGTACAACAATATCAAGGAGAATGGTGTTTTAGAGAAAGTTTCAACAAAATTTAAAAGTATATCACTACATAGTATGAAACAGTTATTGTTAGTGTTATGAAAAAAATTTATAGAAATTGATAAACGAAACGTATATATTTTTAAAAACTTATGGAAATCGCTTATTTAGTAATGACATTAATTCATTAAAGTCAAAACCTCCCAAACTAAAAAAACCAAAATAAACTGCTCTATTCCCTTACGGGTAGTTTGGTAAAAGACACTCCTGTTTCTTGAAAGATACAGACTCCCCCCATATCACGTCCGATGAATGACAAATAATAACAAATATTCATGCAACGAAAAATTTATGTTTTTGACGCACAACGCTCCCATAAATCCGCTTTTTTCTCTTATAAAATAATACGACCTAAAAGAGTATTGCTAAAACCATGACTACGGGGCGCCAGGCTAGCTCAGGGGATCCGTACGGGTCTCGCAAACCTGACGCCGCGGGTTCAAATCCCGCCCAGGTCAATCTTTTATTTATATATGGAAGCTTGTCCTGAGCCATGGGTGTTTAAAACGGGGTGGCAACCTGTAGATAGCCCCTCCCTCCAATGACCCTAAGTGGTTGCAAGGGAGGCTAACACAGCAAAAAAAAAAAAAAAAAAAAAAAAAAAAAAAAAAAAACCATGACTACTACTGCTAGATGGCGCTACAACCCGTGTTTGTATATGAGCCTCCGCCATTTGGCGGAGGATAGCTATCCTTCTCCGTACCCCTAGCTATCCTTATCCTTAGATATCCTTATCCTATCTCTACCTATCCTTAGCTATCCTTATCCTCATCGTTATCCTTCTCCTTATCCTTATCCAGTCTTGGGTTGCTCTTCCCATACCCCAAGCAGGTCTCTTGTATCCTGTGTCACCCCATCCATCCAACGAAATTTGGGCCATCCAACACTTCTAGGGCGATGAATTTCTTCTCCAAGGGTTCTTCTTGGCACCTACTCGGGGCTAATCCGAGTAATATAGCCTGCGCAACCAAGGCGTCCTAGCTTGATAAATGTTGCCGCATATATGTTATTGAGGTGCTCATAAAGCTATCTGTTCCTTCTTCTCCTCCGCCTCCCTCATTTCTCACTGTCCCATAAAGCCCGTGTGTGATTTTCCTCTCGAGGATAAGGAGATACTTTCCGTCCTCACTGATTAGGGTCCATGTTTGGAAAGCATATGTTAGAACAGGTCTTATTAGTGTTTCATAAAGGCGGGCCTTGTCTTCCTACTTATGAGCATTCTCCTTAACTGTTTCAACAGACCAAAATAACAGAGGTGATCCAATGCTTGATTTCAACAGCAATCAATATCAACTCCGATCCACTTTGTGGCTGTGAGACCCAAGATATGTGAACTCCTCCTTCTCTCAAAGGTACACGGCCCTATAACCACTTGTCATTCCTGGGGTCTGCCACTTCTAGTACACATGTATTTGGTTTTTTGCTCATAAATAGCCAACCTTATATGTGCAGCAGCTCTCTGTAGCCTTATGAAAGCATCAGTAAGCACTGCATTCACTGCTCTGTGCCACAATGTCTAGTCATCCACATATCTGAGCAATTGGACTGATCTTTGAATAGTGATCAAGTTAACCCCAAGCTGAACAGGAGGCATCTCCTTGCTTTTAGTCCTCTGTTCCAGCAAAAATCTGCCGAAGACTGTATGCGAACTTTGCGCCACACATACCTCATTTTTATCCGGCACAAAAGCTTGGAGGGAATATTCATTACGCTCAGTGCTACGTACAGCTTAGGACGTTTGAATCTGTCATCAGCATTCCTGAAATCCACATATAAGTGGTGAGTAGGCAATTTATACTCATGGGTTCTTTCCATAACTACCCAAAGCCCAAAGATTTGATCCACAGTGAATTTATCTCTCTTGAAGACAGTCTGATACCGTCCAAAAGACAATGATTAATTATTTTAACTAATACAAATGAGTGACAACGGCCATGGGAATAAATTGTTAATGCATTCAAAATCCACAATCCTATATTAAGAGCTATGACATTTCTTGTCTCTCTGTCACCCCAAGCATCTTAAGTTTATTTTTTCCCATGAGACGTACTTTGAAAATTAATTTTATTTTTCTGGTTTAATGAATTATTTTCACACATTTCTCAGAGTAAATAAGTATGTTAATGTGTGTATAGCTCTTGTTTATCAATGCTTGTAATAAAATTCTGCCTGAGTTTCATTTTCAAATATATTCACAATAAAAGACAAAAGACAATAAAAAAATAAATAATTAAAAAAACCCTACCACCAGAACTACTATTTTCTATCCTCGCCCAATGGGATGATGACTGTTAAAGGATGGTGGTGTATCCTATTCAAGTGACAAGAAGATAAGAGTTATTATTTATTAAAGTGAAAGTACCCGGTAAGAAGACAGACAGTGAAAGCGNCTGTTTGGAAAATGGGTAATATATCATAGTATACTTAAGACTGACGATCAAAAGTAATTACAGTAGAATAATAATAAAAACAAAAAAAAAATTAAAATTTAAAAGAGCTCTTGTCCTAATAATGTTTTTTTTGTATCAATAATATAACTGTATAATAAAATGAATTATAAAAATTTGAAAAAAAAAATTAAAAAAAATATCTATCTTACATAACATTAAATTGTCTACAACGATGATAGACAATAGTAATTGAGGCAATAATGACCCTCAGTGATTGCCAGCCTTTAATAGGAAAAAAAAACATATTGTTCAAGCACCTTAGGATACGTCCCTGCCAGCAAAACTGATTAAGCAAGATGTTTGTTTAAATTTATTAATTTTGAATAAATTCTCTATCATTTCTGATTTAATTGTTCAGTATTCCATAACCTTGATCTATTAATTATCCGGTCACTGAAGCTAAACTAGAACTATATTCACCAAAACTTTAAATCCACGCACGTTTGTAAGTTTCTACTCCTTTTGGTTCGATTCTCCACACTAATAACTTTTTCTTATTCTTTGAAAGGCAAGCTGCATTTCAAATCTGATATTGTTGCCTCCAAAGCTGTGACACCTCCTCCCTCCCACACACACACGAACGCACGCATGCACGCATATGTGCACACACCACACACATAATAGATATTTGTCATGAGAATGAGCCGACCAAATCAAGCATTATTCGAAATATAAAAAAACTTTACTTTACTAAAAAAATTTACTAATTATTAATATCAGTACTTTTTATAAATTGACCTAATAAACGATATTAAATATTACACTCACAAGTTATGAAAATATTTTAGAGCATTAGAATAATATTTATAAGCGTATTTTTCTTTTTTCACTAAATTGACTATTCATTTCTATTGACCACTACATTATGTAATATTATACCCCAATATGCTGCATGAATCATTATTGTGAAAACTTATATATGAGTACTATGTTAGAA
>KZ807511.1:371640-383168 GCA_000696205.2 Oncopeltus fasciatus | reverse complement strand
GTAGTATAACTGGAAAGTACACCGGCCCGGATAGCAGGAGATCCAGGTTCGATTCCTGGCTGGGACAGATAGTTTTTTATATTCTATTCCCTCTCATTAATTGTTTGAAATTTACGTGGGATAAAATACCACAACCAAATTAAATATTTACATAAAATATTAAATTTTGCATTTATTCTGTACTATGACTTAATGACGCTAAAAATTGCAAATATATAGTAACGACTATCCAATTTGGCCTCCATCTAAACTATCCCACTCTTCATTCATTTAAGCTGAAAACATTTCCGCTCAACAATTTTTAACATTTAACCCAAAAATCGAATTTTACAGTCTTCTTGTTGTATATTTTAAATATATTTTAATATGTTTCAATATATTTTTCCGTGAGGTTGATGATTACGAATATATTAATATTTTAAATTATGTTTTCCTCTAAACTCCCAATCTTCCTCGACTTATTTCGTTGATTAATGGACTTATCCAGTGGTTTTCGAAAAGAAGCTTAAATTCCAAATTTCGTTATGAAAACAAAGGCTTTGGTATGTAGAGCATTGAAATACACATATATAATATGTATATGTGTATAAGTGACTACAATTTTTGGAATTTATTAGTTAAGGAAATACTGAAAAATGTTCAAAAATCTGTGAACATTCCTTCGAAATTCTATTGACACAAACCTAAGGATTATATTTATGGTTTGTTATTATCAAAATCATAGTAAACCACGATATAAATTTAATAAAATGAAAGCAAGGCAAGATGAATACCTTTAACAGGAAATGTATTTTTTTTTAAAACATCTTTTGATATCGATTTTACATCTGCGATTATCATAATAATATTTTACAATATGAACTTTAATCAAATTAAATTAAGTGTATGGACAAGTCATTGGTAGATCTAAATATTATTTCCGTCAACTATAGATCAGTTTTATATTAACACACACACACACACACACACACATATATATATTTGATTTTATGTTGCTTAGGAAATTTTCTTATCTAAATTATTTTGAAATATTTTTAATTTGACAACGAGTTACTTGCATAAAGTTTTGATGAAATCGGAGTACCGAAATGCCTCTTCCCTTCGAGTAAAAATCCATTTTTTACCTATCTACATTAGCGTGAGATTCTGTTACGAAAAGGTAAATTTATCTTTTATTTTCCTCAATGCTCCTTAGTGGACTTCATTTGCTATGAGTCCTCTATGCAGTAAATTTCAGTAAATAAAATTCGTGATACTGTATATTTGTATTGAAAACGAGGTTTAAGTTCAAATATGGATGTATTTGTAAGCACGTTTGCTCTAAATATTTTCCACCAAACTCCAGAATCATTCCAGATTGTGCTGGAGCGAGAAACTACAATCCCCTTTGTCAAAGCTCTTGCTAAAGAGATGAGGTCTTCAGAGTGGCCTACTTAAGTCCTATCATGGGCCCTTTCTAGCCACTGAAGATAGCGGTCTCGTGTCTGCGAGACGTCATCCCTAGGTCAGGGGCTGTACGCACGAGCACTGCGTTACACGTGTTTACCTCGGACAATCGCCGCATCACAGCTGCATTAGGAGCCGGAGCGTCCCTCGCACGAACCCTACACACACCTCTCGCAACCTCAAACAGACCTGCTGTTGAAATTACTCATGAAGAGAGGACTCTTTCAGAATTCCCGGGCGCTGTTAAAGAGCGCTGTGTTGGCCAGCTGCGTCTTCAAGACCTGCTGTCATCTCTCGAACCCACTTGCGAGGGCGACATTTTGGATCTCAGTGCGCTCGATATTTAATTTTGTCGACTCGATATTCTGTTATAAACGGTAATGAAATACTCCATTCGGTAGCGAAAAACGTCCCATAGGACTCCCTCCGCTTCCAGATCCCATAGGACTCACTCTGCTTCCAGATCTCATAGGAGACACTCTGCATCCAGATCCCATAGGAACCACTCTGCTTCCAGTAGTAGACAAAGTGTTTAACGTATCCATTTCGCTCACTAAAAGTATTATTCATTCGTGCCGCCTTATGCGCCTCCCCGTTACAATACAGTCCATTACTCCTCGTCCACTCACGGCTGCCACGCATTCCCAGAAGGTAAGTGCTCTGAATTTTTGGGTTTTTTCCTTGGCCGAGTTAGAGAACTTTAATTTCAGGGCCACTTTGGAGGAAGGGCTGCAGGTGAGAGCGAGGACCGAGCTGCCTGCTGAAACTAAATTGTAAGTTGTAATTTGTTACCTATTATATTCAATTTTTCTTTCTTTTTCTTTTATTTTTAATATTAAATATTTATTCTTTATTAGTCACATTCGAACCAGCGAAAACGCCGCCACATGACCCCTAAGACTTAGATTGCGNTACATAGAGGGGAAAAAAAGATAAGAAACAACACGTAGACATTTTTAGCCTCAATTATCCCCCAAATAAGTACTGCTTATTGTGGATAATTAAGGCTAAGAATGGCTTCATGGTGGTTGTTACTTTTTTTTTTCTGTGTACTAATAATTTTCTTCACTTTTAATATTATTACTCTTATTGATTACTTTACTTTAAGAAGTCGAAAATTAAATAGCTTAATTATATAAATTTAATGTATACGTTTTTAAATAAGAGCTTTAAATTAAAATAAATTAAAAAATATATAAAATATAATCAGTTATGTTTGGTTGTTATAAAGTATTAGTCAAAAGTCGTCTCATGCTGGCTAATACATAAAACAGCTACTCAGAGTAATACATAGAGCTTGAGTTGCTCTGTCTGTTGTCGCATGTACTTCCTCCATTAGAGAAAAACCTTGGCGCCCGTTAGGGGAAGCAAACCCGCATGACAGAGCAGTTGGCGTCCTTCCTACATATCTACTGAGTATCTACTTACAAATAAATAAAAAATACAGTAAAAGTCCATTACGCAGGAGCTGCGTAAATAAGAAGCGAATTCCTCAGCATCGTAGGCAATAAATACTTTTATTTGAGGTTTCCATCTCATATAATCCCCTACACTTTAGAATATATCTTCTTTGAATAAGCGAATCAGGGTTCATTTGCATCTCATTATTTTAAGAGAGAGAGATTCTTCCTGAAAAGGGAGAGAAGCCCGTTTGGCCCCAAGGCCATCAAAAATTTTAAAGTATTTTGTGGACTAAAAGGGCAGATTTTTATAAATGAAGAAACCAAAGAAAAATAAGTTAAAAAGCTTCGTTTTGTCAAGAAACGTATAAAATTTCAGCGTCGTTTTTCTCCTCTGCATCTTAAGTAAAATTCACTCCCCCCCCCCTCCCCCTACCCCCAAAAAAAAGCAACTTTATTTTTTTCATTAGGAAAGTGTTAAGTTTGAGTGTGTGTGTGTGTGTGTGTTTGTAATTTTCATCTGAATAATACTTAATTGTGTGAAGGCATACAAATAATTTCCTATTATTATCGAATCTTGTTCAAGGGGTTTATCTTCTAAAAATTAGTAAAACCTGTCTCCACTGTAGGAATGTATCATAATTTAATACATGGAATCGATGGCTCATTATTATCATTATCAAATTACTCTATTAAGCCATTAAACATTAGATGTATCCAGGGGTTCCAGTCCAAAGTCCTTCGCACAATCCTCAACACTCCTCCCTACGTATCCAATAAAACCATCCATTCTGACCTGCAAGTACCTTTTGTTTCCGAGCTCATNGACCGTGTCAAGTTGTCAATAGTTGCAGAGCTTTCACACATCCTATGATGGCTTCTTCAGGGATGAATGGAGAATGCGCTCATTCTCCATTAATCCCTGAAGAAGCCATCCCAGGATGTGCGAAAGCTCGGCAACTATCGACAACTTGACACGGTCCAACCCGGAAGAAGAAACTGTACATAAAAAAGAGTATTTTTTATTATCTGCCAACGTTTTGTCTTACATCGTAAGCTATCTTTAGGGCTATCATGAAGGCGAGAGATGACTTGTCACCTGGATCAAATACTCATGACTTTCTTTGCTATCATTTATCGGTTATGCAGATTTGATCCATTCGTGACAACACGTCCCCTCTCGATCAGCCTTCATGATAGCCCTGAAGATAGCTTACAATGTAAGACAAAACGTCGATAAATAATTAAAAAAATACTCTTTTTTTTTTAAATTGTATTTTTTTGCAAGGACATTGACCAAACCCCAAAAATTCTCTACTAATTTCAGTTTTATTTTTAATGGTTGGAGACAAGCACAACCCTAAGCAAAGGGGTCCATAAACGAACTGTAGGTTACAACAGCTAGAGTGGTAGCGAAACCTCAAAAACAGAAAAAAATCGAACTATAGCACGCTCTAATCTGCTACAGTTCATTCCACAGAGACTTGAAACAGTGCGCAACAACGTTCAGAGCTGTCATGGCATCGAAACAAGTATGAACATAGATCTCCAGTAAAGCATGGAGTACCGAAGCAATGGCTAATCTACATTTGTCGAAGTACTGATTAATTTTTATTCTTCAGATTGAAATACTTTAATAGTGTCCTTTGCGATTAAAGTAAGATTTAATATTAAAAACAAATAGTTAGTTAGGCACTCATGATAAGAAATGGGGGATGTTAATAACCCACTTAATTAACATCTCTAACAACTGGGAGGCTCTCAAGCAGGAACAATTTGATCCTCTTAGTTTTGCGATAAAATATAAGAGTTAAAATTATAAGAGGCATTTAGCTTAGAGGCGCTTCTCGACAAGCAATAACAGACACTACTACAATCTACAGAACTGATTGATTTGGGATCCGTATTGTTTATCAGGAAACATCTGTAGCAGTTGAAGTTTCCTACATATACTTCCAACAGAGCAACAGTAAATAACTGCTAAATTGAAATTGAAAGGCAGTACTTAGCAGAAGTTTCCATAGGTCCATAAGAAAATGTTAGATACGGATCTTGGACTTATTTTCCTTCCAAGTAGCCAATATAACAATTCGGAGACCGTAACAGCAGGTAATCAAACTTTAAACTTGAATATGTAATGAAGAAGATATTATAGCACCTGAAATATATGTAGGCTTTTTAAATTACGTTTACCTGTCGAACTAAAGGACGAGGCTTCATCGTAAACCTCGTCCTTTAAACTCTAATTAGAAAGAATTTAATAACTTATCAGACTTGTCCTGGTAGCATAAATGATAAATGCACCGGCCCGGATAGCAGGAGATCCAGGTTCGTGTCCTGGCTGGGACAGTTAGATTTTTTATTCTGTTCCCTTGCACTAAAAATTGTTACTAATTAGAAAGGCAACATAGATACAGGTCAATCAGTGCACACCAAATGAAATTCCACAGCATTTCAACAAGTTTCTGAACAAAATCTGGCTAATAGGCTTAAGCCTGTAACAACACTGAAGAACACTAGAATCCGCCTAGGGCAAACTTTTACCTGCTTGTCCTTGAATCGTGGAGCTTTACAATGGGATGACAACTTGAAGGCAGTCTCTCCCTTTATGACCCTAATTGATGAAAAGGAGGCTAACGGTTAAAAAAAAAAAATAAATGTATAAAAATAAAAATAAATAAAAGAACCAAATTCGATATTTAAGCTTATTTCTCAAAACTTTTGGATGAGTTCGTTAATGACTTAACCAATTAAGGGAGAGTTGAATCTAGATAAAGACCAAATTATTATCATTGGACCATATCATTATGACTTAAAAACGCGGTCATATTTTTCAGTTGAAGAAGTGAGTTTTCGTATTTAAGCCGACCTGCTCTAACTTCTCTAAAAAGTTCAAAAATCTACTAGAGAAATTAATCAGAGTTTCGGCCAGGATCAGAAAAATAAAATACTCCAAAATTTTTGGGTAATTATTCTATTATTGTCGACGTTTCGAATTAATTTGTAAGGCATCATCAGGGCGATAGTGATGTCTGGACAGATAAACGAGGGAGGATAATGATCACAGAGCCCAGAACCAAACTCATATTATTATAAATTATAACACTGAATCAGGTATAAGAGATTTTTAAAGAAATTTATTTTCTATTCAATGCTTCATGTGAAAATGAGAGAAAAATTTGCTTTTCTACAATCATGTTGTATTTATGTGTTGTTGTTTTTTTTTAAATTATGAATTAAGAATTTCTTAAAACGTAACATTGACAATTTTCATTTTATGTCTAAAGAAATGGGAATTTTGAATTTCATAATTATCATGAAAATATAAAGTTTCAACCTCATCCCCTACCTCAAGTTACGATAATTGTGAACTTTGCTTAAAGATAAAAAAAAAAAAAATTGTAATGATCGGTTTAAAGTTAAAACCATTTCTCTTTAGTGTTAAGCAACTCTTATAATAAATACAAGAATATAATTTATATTTGTACACAGTATAATAATATCATAGCTATATACTATTACGGCAAGAGACAAAAGAGCACAGGATTAATACATAAATATATATTTGTGGAGCAAGAAGGAGGGGGATGGACAAGACATAGATGTGCATTACACAGACGTTTTACCCATAAAATTGATTACATATTGGAAAACTATCAGAAGTTCGCATTTCTCTGACACTGACCCCTGTACTGATAGGAGGAAGAAAAACACGGGCCTTACGCAGGCGCGAAAGACATTTCTTTGATAAACACTGTCTTCTCCCTTAGGCGATATTATCACTTCAGTCTGGTGGTGCGCTTTGTGAGAATAACAGTGATTTTATCGGTGAACGATAGGTAAGATATCACTCACCTTCTTCCACTGCCAAGGCAATTTACTCAAATTCCTGAAATATTTATATTTTCATTATTAGATTACATGTATTTATGAGGGTTTGTATCACTATGTAAATGTAATATATTATACTGATATAATTGTAAAAAAGCAATTGTGGTACCTTCTTGAATCTAAAATAGTATTTAAATACTTCGATGAGAAATATTTAACAGATTTGCACTCACTCGGTTTTAGTCATCTATTGTTTAACTTTCTGTTACTTTTAAAAACTCCTTACTTAAAGTTATAACAGCTATAGATGAGAATAATTATTTAAATGATAAATTTTTTAGTGATCTCGAAAATGAAGTTTGAAACACTAAACGTACAATATTTTTAAATATTTTATTATTTTTAATTTATGGCAAATTATGTTGTACATATCTGTAATATGCTGTATTTTTCAATACCTATACAAAAGCTATTAGAACATTGTTTTCACATTACCATTCTATTAATCGCAAGGCTATATTGCAATATACCAAAAATGAGTTTACTAATTAATTTTATGAAACTAATACTACTTTAAGGAAATTATTTTTATGTGTTCAAATATAAAGCTTAAAACTAATGAATTTTTCCAAATCTATTAACCTGTTGCATTATTTAAATTTCATAACAAATAAATAATGGAAAACGATAAAATCTTGTTTCAAACTGAAAGTTTTGATTATGGTTTACACTATTTTTATGTTTTGAATTGATGTTTGATCTATCCAAGAGCATAGGGGAATAATAAGTGCATCCAGAAGGATAATATGAAGTAAAATGGAATTTGATGGATGTTTTGAAATAATGTTTAGTTTTCTAATATATTCATATATACTAAATATATAGTAGTAAGTATATAAGATACATACTGAAAATAAGCAATTGTCATCCGAAATTCTGCGCATAGCTAATGACTGATAGCACTGTTGGTCCCGCGAAATACTAGCAATGCATTCATTTATGTTGTCGCCTTTGGTTTAGTTAGCGCCTGATGCAATTATTTGCAGATAGAGGTCGTTTTAGACGAGCGTCTCCACCGCAGAACTCGACCGTCGTGAGGGTAACGCGATNAGCCCTGAAGATGGCTTACAATGTAAGCCGAAACGTTGGCAGTTAATCCTTTATTAAAAAATACATTTTTTAAATTTGTGTTTTTTGGATCTACCTTGACCGAACCCCAACTAAAATCATCTTAGAATAATATCTACAGTCAAAAAACTCTCCAGTTTGAAAAAATCTGAATATCACAGCAGGGGACTAAAGGACTCGAACCTGGATATCCTGCTATCCGGGCCGGTGCGTTTTCCATTTACGCTAACGAGACAAGTTTGATAAGTTATTTAATTCCCAGCACTAGTGTCGAAAGTCAAAAAAATTGATAAAGAAATAATTTTTCGCGAATTTATCAATTTCTATCATGAAGTCAAATTTGTCGAAAGCTTTGCAATCGAAATCGCTTTATATCAGCTATAAGATATAACTTCAGATATATATGAATGAATACTTCAATAGAAAAGAAGAGCCCATTTCTGTTAGGGTTAACCAGTTCAGCTGAATTGAGAGATTTAGCCGGCTAGGGGTAGTTGGTCTGGAAGGAGGCGGAAGTGACAGGTCGCCCACCTGGAAGGGGATTGTTGTGGTCAGAGGCACTGTTGCCTTGGAGTAAGGGAGGAGAGTGCGATAAGCATCTCGGCCTGAGGAGTCACGTCAGGAGGGACTGCTGCCCGGCTCGGTCATTCACACACAGTGTACACACACCAGAACTTCCGGGGATGTCCGCAAATCACACCCATTACCGCCTCACAAGGTAACCCCTCCCCCCTTTGGCTATTCCTTTCTATTAGATTAGTACTTAAGCAATCTCTGCGAGAGGACACTGCTGATTAGGTGCTTTTCTCTGTAAAACCCTGCTTTAGGTTAAGCGAGGCTTGGTTGTACTCAACACATCCTATATGAAGTTAAAATCCCTCTTACAGTAATGTCAAATTAAACACTCTTTAAATTCAAATTTACAAAATAAATAATATATATTATAATACTATATTAAGTAAATCATAAGTAATAAACTTAGAAAAATAAAATAAAATAATAGTTTTAGAATTTTAAAGTGTGCACTCTCCAACAAAAATGACTAAATTAAAAACAATTCTCCGAACNTATATATATATATATATATATATATATATATATATATATATATATATATATATATATATATATATATATATATATATATATATATATATATATATATATATATATATATATATATATATATATATATATATATATATATATATATATATATATATATATATATATATATATATATATATATATATATATATATATATATATATATATATATATATATATATATATATATATATATATATATATATATATATATATATATATATATATATATATATATATATATATATATATATATATATATATATATATATATATATATATATATATATATATATATATATATATATATATATATATATATATATATATATATATATATATATATATATATATATATATATATATATATATATATATATATATATATATATATATATATATATATATATATATATATATATATATATATATATATATATATATATATATATATATATATATATATATATATATATATATATATATATATATATATATATATATATATATATATATATATATATATATATATATATATATATATATATATATATATATATATATATATATATATATATATATATATATATATATATATATATATATATATATATATATATATATATATATATATATATATATATATATATATATATATATATATATATATATATATATATATATATATATATATATATATATATATATATATATATATATATATATATATATATATATATATATATATATATATATATATATATATATATATATATATATATATATATATATATATATATATATATATATATATATATATATATATATATATATATATATATATATATATATATATATATATATATATATATATATATATATATATATATATATATATATATATATATATATATATATATATATATATATATATATATATATATATATATATATATATATATATATATATATATATATATATATATATATATATATATATATATATATATATATATATATATATATATATATATATATATATATATATATATATATATATATATATATATATATATATATATATATATATATATATATATATATATATATAAATGTTTGTATGAGTGTGTGTGTTTATGTGAGATACCTACTATAAAAATTGCATATAAATCTTTCAGAAGTTTATTAGTTGTGAAGGTAAGGCCTGAATATTTAAGAATTTCTTTTGCTTTTGATGCTAGAACATTATTTCGCAAAATTCATTACAAATCTATGAGAAGGAGTAAAAATAATGTTCTCTAATGTTTCACGTAAGAAATATTTATGGAAGTCAAGTTAATCTTAAAATTAGGATCTGAAGAGTTCTTAAGGCCCAACTATTCATGTGTTCACCAAATATCGATGTATTTTATGAATATTAATCAAAAAAACATATCTTTATATTAGCTTACTATATTTATATTTTAAATGAATGAATTTTTATTTATTAGAAAGGTATTTGTGTAGTTAATAAGTCATGCAGATAGTATTTCGTCTTTTGTTAAATAAGAAGCATTCCTAGAAAGAAGTTTTTAAAATAAGTTTTATTTAAAAGTGATAGGTTAGTTTTGATAAATAACTATTTATACAAGAAGATTTTTTCAGAAATTGGATGAAGACTTTATAAGTACTTTTTGAGCGACAAAGATATGAATATTTCATTCATTTATGTTTCATATTCATTTATTAATAAATTCAAAAAAATGTTTTTCTTTTTATCACAAATGTATTTTAAATTTAAAAAAAAAATATGTACACCTTCATTATAAAGCTTTCCGCAGCCGCATGTCGACGAATAATATTAATTTTATTTTTTGTTGAAATACATTTTTTTTTATGATTTTCAAAAACCTCCCTAATTATTCAAAGTGAATTAAAAATTGTAACTGCTATAAACATATTCCAATGTAGGTTTATTACTTAATATAGGCGAACCGATATTACCCTCCCGTCTGAGTGACGCCACTAAGCAAACGAAAAGCGCTAGGTTCGCTAGTTGACATGGCCCCCTCTGAGGCCGAACAAAATATGTGATTATTACTAAGTAAAAATGGCTTACCTGGATACGTGATTCCGCAAATCAACAACCCTATTCAGATCCTTGCTTCTGGGTGGATGTAGATGGGGTGCATCACGTAAAAAAGATTGAAAAGGGTTCTGGGTCGACACCTCGTAAGCCGGAACCTCATAATTCATTTAGGTAGAGGTCCAAGCTGTCTTGTGATTTCCTAACACGCTTACCGTCCTTCACCCTAGCCCAGGTCAACTCTATGGCATTAATTCATTGAGCCATTTCAGAAACCAAAAATAGTTTGAAACGAAACACACTGAAAAAAAACCGGCCATTCACGTACTAACAACTAAGGAACTACTAATTTGTTTAAAACAACCGACACTTCTTAGTGCAATTATAGGCAACATTGATTACTTACAGCATATACATTTATAATTGGATGTTTTTTTTTTGTTGAGGTTCGGTCAACAATACCAATTTAAAAAAAAAAGTGTATCTTTTAAAAGAATTATCTGCCAACGTTTCGGCTTACATTGTAAGCTATCTTTAGGGCTATCATGAAG
>KZ807511.1:348923-360590 GCA_000696205.2 Oncopeltus fasciatus | reverse complement strand
CACCAACTGTAATATATATATTTATACATGCCTCTTTCTTACGCAGACAAACAATATGGAAGAAAGACTGAGTTCTGAATTTTTTCTCTGTATGCCACCTGAGGGTGACACAGGAGCATTTGTAAACTGGAGACAAGTACATCAGCGATTTCGCATACCTCCAGGACTCTACGTTATTATTCCAGCAGTGTTTTTGTAAGTATTTGAATCTATCACTAAGTTCATTGATTGTGTAGTGATGGTAAACAATAATAGAAAAATGATAACTGTTACTAGCAGCTTCCAGAATATTTTTTTGTCTTTTGAATAGTTTTTAGTGCAGATTTCACAATTATTTATGATGAATAGTTATTATGAGCCAGTCTGCTATGCATTAAATGAACTGGATAATTATGTTGACAAAGCAATCTCTTTCAATTTTTCATATTCCTACCATTTTTTCCCTGCCTAGACAGTTCAAAACTGATTCCAAGCATTAGTCTTGTTAAGCAATGTAAAAATATAAGTAAAAAAATTCTAAATAATAGACAGTCAAAGTAAGGAAAATAAACTTCATCGCTGGATCAGAACTCTGGAGTCAGATTCTCGTATTTAACATGTTGAAATGAAGTCAAATGATACTTTTAGGTTATTTAATGAATAAAATAGAATTTCATTAAATCATTATTCTATTTACCTTGAGTAAAGTTGATTTTATTCATGCCCTTACTTTGCTTAGCAGTTTGATTTTTTTTTTTTTTTCAATAAAAATAAAATAACAGATAATTGGTTGAGAGNGAGAATTGTCCTTTGTCCATACCCAGGTCAATACAAGTCCCCCTTCAGAAGGAAGTAGTACTTAAATGAAAATAAAATAAAAATTTTAATCATAATAAGGAATTAAAATATATGTTTAAAAAAAAATGAGCTTTTGTCCCTGCAAAAACTTACGTTTCATTCATTAATTTGATCTTAAGAAAAAAATAATTTAAGTAAAATCAGTCATGATATAGAAATTTTGGAGTCTCTCTCTTCCCATCACCCTATTTGCCCTGATGAAGGCCTCCAATCAGGCCAAAACATTGGCTAAAATAAAAAAAAAATTTTGTTACAAATTAGTTTTTAATTCTTCCACTACCAAGACTGTTTTCCTGGGGAGAAGCAGTTAGCTTGCCAAGAATAGTTCTGAGCAACTAGAAGGGGAAGAAAGGTTCCTCCTAGTTGCTTCCTTAAATATATTTCTTTATAGGCTCTGTATTATGTTTTCTAAATTTTGCAGAAAAAAAGCCATGAGTAAGAATCTGCCTTATACTATATAAAAAATAATGTTAATTAAATGAAAATCTTTATCACTGATATTTTTGATAATTTGTGTAAACAAAAAAATTGAGTTATAGTATTGATAAACTTTTTTTTTTTCATTTTTACTTAGTAAAAAAAAAAATTGTATTCACTTAAAACACATTTTTTAAGAAACAGTAAAAACCACTATTAAATATCAATTGTGTTCTAAAATAATAAATTATTCTAGAAAAATTTAAATACCCAACTCTGTATCTCTCTGCTAAAAAACAGTTTTGGAATTGTAACTTGGGAAAAAGTTGGATATTTTAAAATTTCATCAATGTAGGAATCAATTATTTTAAAATAATTTTTTCTTATGGATATGTATATGTTTCAGACCTGACCAAGAGGGTGCATTTTCATTGACTGTGAAGGCACCACCACCAGTCACATTCAAGCAGTTACCCTCTTCTCGGAGGGTTTCAAATGTGTCCAGCATCAGTTTATTGACAAATGATTCTACATAATAATTTACTAAGTATATTTTAATAAATGAGTGCTATAAGTAATGAACAATCAATGACTTAGACCTTAAAATAATTTTTAATCAACTTTAAAACCAAAAAGATGCCAAACCAAGGATTGTGGATTTAACCTTAGTAGAACAAAAGATTTGTAAGCAATAAAAAAATATTTGTTTACTTCAACCTTTAAAGAAAAAATATAATTATTAATAAGCCTAAGCCATAAACAGATACCCAATAATTACCACTACCCAAATTTCATGTGAATCAACAAAATTTCTGATTCCCAGAGTAAAAAAATAATTATAAATATAAAAGATAACAATTTTGTGTTTCAAGTACTTACTTCTTTGACACCCTGTAACGGAATTTTAAAATAAATTACTCAACCTAATTTTCATATGTAACAATAATTGTANTTCATAAGTAATAAATGTTTTATTTGGTTGTGGTTTTTTATCCCACGTAAATTTTAAACAATTAATGAGAGGGAATATAATAAAAAATCTAACTGTTTCCTGGCTGGGACAGTTAGATTTTTTATTCTCTTCCCTCTCATTAATTGTTCATAAGTAATGATTTATTAGATATGATAGTGTGATTATAGTATAATAGGATAGCTCTCAGTGCTAGTTTTAAATTAATTTATTATAAACTTGAATATTATATTATCTTCAGCTGCTTAATATTCACTTCTCCTCCAAGAATTTTTCTTTTCTAATGTATTGATTCTTTTTCTTCGGATTAGTCTTCTTAACAGTTCTAAGTGCATCACTAGTACCGGTTACATCAATACTCAATATTTTCTCCATTAAAAAATGTGATATCAATCTCCACTTTTTTAAGCCTCTCCTAATTCTTCAGTCATTATCATAACGAACTGACACATATATTTTATTTGTCCCGAAATCATTAGCTGGTGTTCAAGATCATAATTATGTTAATTATTGGTTCTAGATGCAAAAAGTAAACTAACTGATTAAATATTTTCTTAATATTTATTGAAATTTTAGACAAAAGTAAAAGTAAGTTTGAAAAACAAAAGTAATTGTATGATTGGAAAATAATAGTTATTAATTATTTATCTGTAATGTATAATCTACAATTACAGCTCTTGCCTAACAATTTTTTTTTAAACTGTAATATTCAACACCTGATGAAGTTTAAAGGAAGTCAGTACTCTTGTTTCAAATAAGGTTTTTTAAAGATATAGATAGCTCTCTTTAAATATAAACTAGACAAATAAAGCCATTACCCAGTAGATTTCTCCACTTTGTTTTTAATTTTTTTTTATAACCTTTATTTACATATTACATTCTGTTAATAAATAAAAACATTTTGTAATTTGATTACAATGAATAATAATAATAATAATAAATGACATTAATGAAAGTCATATGAGGAGAGAAGGTGACCAGTGACTAATAATCCACTACTTATTTTAGAGTTTCCACATTTAATCTTCCAGTAACAATATTTAATTTACGAAACCTTTAGTTTAGCTTCCTTTATTTTTAGTTATGAAAAAATGGAACAACAAATATTTATAGTGATTACTAAAAGTGAACTATTTCAGTGACTTATGAAATTTTTATCCCATTAGTTAGACTTTCTCTTCTTTCATTTCAAGCTTCCTCTGTATTATCAGTAACTTTCATTCCTTTATTTTTCACCCTTTGCCTTTTTCTTTTAATTTTACTTAAAATTTCATTTTCAAGAAATTCTTCAAACATATCACTTGTTTTCACATTGATCAAAGCCCTCTCGACCTCCTGAAGATAATATAAATATAAATTGGAGGATGAATGAAGAAGAACAGGTAACAGAAAAAAAAATTACAGGACTCTTTAGTTAATATTAAATTATAATATCAAAATAACCTGTACCATCTTATTATCAACTTAAGTTTTATTGCACTGACAAGGGTGTCAGTCTTATTATTAGGGAATAAATGAACTAATGTCCCATTAAGACATCATCTCTTTGACTGTTGGAGCTCTTTTTAGAACTTTTGTGAATAACAATATTTTGTGTAATCCTATTAGATGATATAAATTATATTGTCCTCCTGCAATCAGCTCTTCTTCTCCTTTTTTTTGTTGAAAATAAATTAATAATAATAACAATGAAAATAACTACCATTGGCAGCCTGTGTTTGTCATTATACTATTATCATTTTTTTCTATTCCACATTCAAAATTTTTTGGGTTTCTCATATTTTCTACACTTTATTTAGAATAAAAGAACAATGAGGATTAGATCTAATAAAATTTAAGCAACAGCACAATCAAAAATGTACTAACGGAAAGATAATATATTTGATTTCGAATATAGTTTAATATCTACCTTAATAAATAACCACCTATCCCCTTTCATCCGAATTGCTTAGTCTAAAGTCAGCTTTTACAACAAAGGAAAGTTATTAAAAATGCCGAGGCAGATACTAAATTAAATAGCATTGTTAAAAATTAGAGGAAGGGAATATAATATAAGGGAAATCTTCAATACATTTTTAAAATTGAATTCTGATGCTGAGAAGCTTTGTTTTGGTTATATTCTCTTAAATATGATGACCCAAGTAGATCTCTTACTTGCTGATCTGATATTTCTAGAGAATTGTCCTTTGTCCATACCCAGGTCAATACAAGTCCCCCTTCAGAAGGAAGTAGTACTTAAATGTCCTGCAGTACTAATATATAATCACTACAATTTTAACACACCCTGGTTAGAAACTCTGGAACCATAAAAGTGAATAGTGGAAAAAGACAAGGAAAAGTGACCAAGTATGTCACGCATGCTGACCAATACCTGCCAATTAATTTTCAAACCTTAAGTTGAATTATAAAAGTTGCTAAATAGGTAAAATACCAATGTTTTTCTTATTCCTGCATTTGAATTTGAGGAAATATCTTCTAAGTTTGTAATTCCTAACACATTCTCTGCAATTCTGCATGCTTTATTGCCAGCTTTCATAGCATTTTCAACCTGAAAAATTAAAAACATTAAGCAGCTATGGTTGATATTTATTCAAGTTTAATACAAAATTAAAAACAATTCTATTTATTTTGTAATGAAACTCTTTTATTTTAAATTTTGAAGAAAAAGTTAAGACTTAAGAAAATTTCACTCCCACTTTGCTCAAACTGTTATCTTTCTCTATGTTGTGTCTCTTTTAAAACTTTCTTGGTTATATTTAAGGTGGGAAGTAAAATAATAATTAAAAAAAAATTAATTTTGAAGTACAAGAATAAATATTTTTATTAGAGGTGGTTCAAAAAAAATTAATTACTGGTATAATATATAAATGGAGCAGTGATAATTTATAAACTACTTGTCTCAAATAAACTTTTTAAAAATTTTAAATGGAGTTTTTATGCCTAGAAATTATTATTAGAGAATTTTTTGAGTGATTGAGATTTCCTTATTTAAAAAAACATAAGTTATTCCATCTATGTCACACTTATTTTTTCAATTTAATCGGAAACATTGGAGTCTAGGAGATCCCACATCATATTTTGTCATGTCTTTCTATTTTATTGACAAGTATACATGTTTTCTTTCATGTAACAAAAGAACAATTAAACACTGCTAAATATAAAACTATGAATAGAAAAGGGTAATAAATAATTTAAGAAATTATAAAATGTTTGTTTCAGAATATGGTTATTTTTAGAAGGGTAAATATGAAATATTACTAAAAGTAATTGTTTAACAGTAGTCAAGAATATTAACTCTCAAATGATAAAACAGTAAATGTAATTATGAATTAATTAGTATCAACAAGAAAAACACAAGAAATTGTGTTTATCACTACTAACTAATAAGTACGCAGACAACAAGCCAACAAACAGTGTTTTGCTTGTTATATTGATGCTTCACATGCCTAACAAACTATATTTCTTTTTTATCATTTATATGGCTTCTAAAATGAACATCATCTCTTACTTGGTTGATCCTCAAGAGGTTGTTACTCTTCATCTCGCAGCAGGTTTATGATTTGAAAGTGCAATGACTTTTTTAGAGTTGTTTCTGCAATCAACATTTTTATAAGATTGACAGGATAAAGGATCATAGCTTTTGCATTTTACTCCCGTTTCTTCATACTTTTATCGCAGAGTAAAATACAAAAATTTGGTCTATTTTGGGACATGATGAATTGGTAAAAAGGACGCTCCCTCTTTGGAGATTATAAATCATCAACATTTAGTGACTTAGTCTCCCCTGTTTGTATAACAATTATAACACATAATAAGTTAATAACTGACCTGCTTCTTTCAGGAGATGCAATGGTTCTACTTATAGGAATTTCTGCCTCTCAATATTTTATTGGCCCCTCTAGTTAATGCCTCATAGCCTTCACGTAGAATCTCTTTAGATTATCAAATTCATATTCCTCAATTTTATTTTTTCATAAAGTGGGTCATCTGCATGGTTTATGCTCATGTTTTCATGGAGAAATAGTTCATAGCTACTTTATAAATATGTTTATTCATTTAATTTTATTTTTGTTACACAGCCCCAGAAGAAGGCCTAAAATTCAGGCTAAGGCATTGGCAAAAATAAAAACTTTTTTTTATTCACATATGTTTTTTTTATTAACAACTTATTGACCGAATTACAACCATATTCTTCAGTATGATGTCGACAATTAATTACCATCCTACAAAAAAACACTCTATGCTAATCCATAAATTATTTGTAATAAGCATACCTTTTTATCTTAATTCTGCACACCATTCTGTTACTTTCTGCTGTAATTTTTCCTATAAGTCTGTGAGCAGAATAAGCTAATAACTAATAATATAGTCTAATATAAAACTTTATGTATTATAAAACCTCTAGGAGGCAACGTAACCTCCTGTATGATTAACTGTGTATGTGAATTATTAAAGTGTTAGTCACGGCATTCTGAGTTCCCATCTCTGAATTATCCCTTCATAAGGCTTTTATGTATTATTTAAAATATGGATCATGGTTCATCATACGTGAACAGGTTATGGGTTTTGCGCGCATCCATAAAGAAATACGTGAAACTTTGATTTCTTAGTTTAAATGGGATCGCAATTGAAGTCTTTCTTGGAGCCTTAAATTACTCACTTGGAAGGAAAATCTAATTGGGACAAGTGGAAGGCAAAAATACGAATGGCCCTATGAATAATACCGAGAGCGATAGAAATTGTTGATGGGTAATGGCAACTTCATTAGATGGCGAAGTTTCAGAGAGCCTTAAAAAGGAACTAGCTCTGTTTAAAAGTACAAACAATCAAGCTTTGTTAATAATGTCTAACAATATGACAGAAGAAATGTTCGCGAAAGTGCGAAGATATGAAACTGCTAGAGATATATGGTTAGGACTGTGTCAACTCTTCGATGCGTTTTCTGAAGACAGAATATTTGACCTGTATAACTTGTTTTTCGAAGTTAAGTGGCTACCTGGAGATGATTCAGTGGGATTTATATCAAGACTGTCAAATAATTGGAACCAACTTAAGCAGGAAATAAAAAAGCAACCTGAAGGTAAAAAAGAAGTTTTATTGATTTGTAAAATTTTGAAAAGTTTACCTGAAACATTTAAATCTTTTACTAATGATTTGAGATTGATTAATGATGAGAATAAAAATTTAGAAAATTTAACTCAATAATTATGCACATTTAAAAATAATTTAATTACAAATGTTTCTGAAGAGGTTTTACGTGCAAAGGTAGAAAAATAAATAAAGATAAACCATATAAAACTGCTTTTGATAAAAACCAAATAAAATGTCATTTTATTATAAAAAAAGGTCATTTTATTAAAAAATGTAGATTTTGGATTGCTGATGGTAGACCTCCTAAACCAGCAGAGGCTAAATGTACACAAAATAATTCTAGTGAAGGTACTGTTCTCTTGACAATTAGTTCAGATGCTCTTATGACAGAATCAAATAAGCACACTTGGTTTGTAGATAATGGAGCCACTCGCCGTATTACTCATAGATTGGATTGGTTTAAAACTTATAATAAATTTAATGATAATGATCATGTAATAATAACTGCTGATGGAACAAAATAAAGGCCATTGGCCAAGTTTTTTCGGGAAAAATATTGAAGAAATTTATATTAACAAGTGTATGGTATGTACCTACCATTTCCAAAAATTTATTTTCGGTCCTAGTTGCACAGGATCAGAGACCAAAAAGCAGATTTGAATCTACTAATCTCAAATGTAGATTGATTGAACGGAAAGAAACTCTTGTTTCAGGCTGTCGACAAATATTTGGTGGGCTTTATCAATTAAATATTAAAACTTTTTGTATTATAAAACCTTTAGGTGGCAACGTAACCTCCTGTATGATTAATTGTGTATGTGAATTATTAAAGTGTTAGTCATGGCATTCTGAGTTCCCATCTCTGAATTATCCCTTCATAAGGCTTTTATGTATTATTTAAAATATGGATCATGGTTTATCATACGTGAACACCTATATGGTTATATAAAAATTTGTATAATTTTTAGAATAATTTTAAGCAGGGGTAGGGTACCATGAATAAAGGTTTAAACAAAAAATATTGGGTTTTTCTCAGCTATTAATTAGTCTCAAATTTTATATTGTGCATTTTAACTTTTCTAAATGAAAACATGTTATAATATAAATTAATAAAAAGAAAAACAGGGAGAGAGATGTGCTTCAGGAAACCATTAAGTAGTTTTTTAATAAAAATTTATTTATTTGTAAATGCGGATTAATTAAGGTTTAAAACTGGATACTATATTAATAATGTTGATTATGCATTATAGGTTATTAATACTTACAGAAGAAATTAGTGGTAGAATTTAAAGTGCTAGTATTTATGATAAGAACAGCAGGTCTATAACCTCTTAAGATTCACTTTACTATATACTGTTTACACTTTCAACATTAATGAAGAATAAAGCAATCAAAGAGAAATAAAGAAAAAAAATTGTATCTTAAGCTGAAAGTTTTTATTACTGTAAATTAAGTTAGATTCAGGAGGACCTGACTTACATAAATTCAAACATACAATCAGATAATTTTCCAGGAACCAGGTGACCAGTAATACTTCTTATTCTTAAAGGACCTATATTTTTTTCATAGGAAATTTAATTTCATGAATAATTTTATTGTCAAACTCATCTGCACCATGGCGCTGGTGTCTTTTAATCACGTCCATGGCCAAGACAAAGTGATGCTCATCTCCAACAGAAGGAAGTAATACTTGAATCATTTGCTGGTACACCTTTGCCCTGAATATATTGCTCCAAAGTTAGTTAATGTAGTATTCATATTGAGAATCAATGATATGAACCCTGATTCTCTAAGTTGGGGGGGGGGGAGATTTGGGGATAAAAAGAACCCCCCCCCCCTTAACTTCAAGAAGAGCTGGGTGGCTTCTATTTGAGAACTTGACAAGCTAATTAGTACACTTCAGGCACATCATTTTTCTTTTAATGAAAATTGTTAATCTCTTACCCTTCTCAATTGAATGTACCTTTGCCATAACATCTGAATTATCCAAGTTTTCTGAAATATCTTCAATTTTTTCAAGGTATAAATCTGTGGCTCTCAAATGCTCCAGAATAGCCAAGCTTTTCTTTAATACAATCTTGGCTTTCCTAAAATAATACACCAACTGTAAATTGAAATGAAATATTTAATTGTTACTCTGTAAGAAACTTAAAAACTAATATGTTTTTATTAGAAAAAATATATATCTTTGGTGAATGGAAAGTGACATTCTGAAAGTCTACAAATTTAATTCCTTAGCTCCAAGAATCTAATATGATTGACTAATTTAGAAAAAAAAAATCTGTAAGTTGTATGTATTAAGAAATTCATGTTTTATAAAGATGTAACATGTAACTTAAAATAAATTAACATGTTATAGTGTAACATGAATCTTAATTTTTATCTCAATGATAGAATTTTGTCAAAATTAATTAATTGTGAAAAACAAAAAGGTACTGAAAAAAAATCACCTTGTACATTATCTATCCAGAAAAAATTAGTTTAATCTTAACTAAATACTTCATTATTACACAAAAGTAGCAAATCCTAGTAATATGCAGGAATCCACTAGACCACACTCTCCTCTCTCTCATACACACACACAGTTTTACATGAAGATAATGATTCTAACGAAAACAATGAATAAATTAAAGTTCTGAGCAAAGCCAAGAAAGGAGGAAGAGGTCGTCCATGCAAGTATGTCAATACTTTATCCTAGCCTAGTATGATGATGAGAAAACAGAAGTTCAGTGCTTTACACCAAGCTGAGACTGGCAACATTTAGGTTCAACACAAACAAAATATACAAGTTGAGAATAGGGAACACCTACTCAAATGTCAAAAATGTGCAGATAGATTCAATCACTCCTCCAAGAAATTAAGATCATGGGGAACTGAAATTCATCAAATTAATTATATACTTAAAGTTAATCAGTAACCAACCCCCTTATCTTTTCTCATATCTTAACCATAAATCATATTACCATGTGTCAATCACATCTCTGTGATTTGGAGAGAAAAATTTTGAAATTATGGGGTTCCTAAACTGTTAAAAAAAACTTTATATAAAAGTTAAATTTTTAAAATAAACATCAATCTATGCTGGCAAGGTGCAAATATACTGCAAATTCATAATTACACAGTAATTTTTATTATAATAATACAAAAATTTGATTTATCTCTTATTAATAAAAATTTACTCTAGCTGTTCCTGACTTAGAAGCTCATCTACTAAAGCTCTCTCGATTTCCATTTGCAAAATGGCTTTTCTTCTGTATATTTGTATGCGGTCCCGAATATTTTTCACCTTCTGAAACATTTGAAATTCAAATTATACAAACATTTGGTTATAAGGTCAGAATCATTCTAATTTAAATTTAAACTTAACATCTGGAGGTCTACACTAGTACTTATGGAGGTCAATTAATTGTAATTTATCATACTGAAAAAGAAATGTAACTGAAATAAGTAGCAGGAAAATACATGATCATAACTAGGATTTTTTGTTGGGCCCCATAGTCAATTTATCTGAAACTTTTTACTTTAGACAAAACCAATGTTGTTTTTTTTCAGATCTGATTTAAACATTCAAAAATCATCATACTATGATAAAAGTAGTACTTTGAAAGTTTATATTTATCATCATACTATAAAAATATGTTTTGCCAAACAAATATTGTTGTATTATTATTTTTAAATGTTCTACCCTCCCATGCAACTATTTAGGATCACAAAAATATGAGCTATCTAAAAGTAGTCATACTATATTAAACACCCATGTTACTGGATGGGCTTTTATTTCTTCATAAAGCCTAACATGGCATAAAAATACATTTACGATAAGTGACACCTAAGGGAGCTATAGAGAGAGTTCCATAAATCTTGATATATTTAATAAAAGTCGCAGGTGTTTAAGTGTGTACAATATATCACTTTGTCTTTTGAAAACCAGGAGAGCATGGACTAAAAGAACTTCTTCTTTAATAACAAAGGACAAATATTTTCTTGCCCTTTGTCATTAAAGAAAATTATTTAGCTAATTTATTGTTAGGTTAATTAATATGCGAACATCAAATTGTGAACTTGATACGAAAGAGAAAATTTAACAATTTCATCAATAACCTAGGAATATTACTTCAACAGACATATTGGCTAAAGATATTGTTGTCATCATATTCCAGTACTCCGATCTAGACGGGAGTGATACAGCAATATCTGACTGCACAGAACCGTGGATATAATAAAGTACCACAACATTTTGAGACCACTATAGAAGTTTAAATGTGCTTACATTTATGCGCTTGCATAATCCGACGGCGAACGGTTACGGACTATTAGTTATTATAAATAGGAGTAATTTATTATATATTATA
>KZ807511.1:336235-348850 GCA_000696205.2 Oncopeltus fasciatus | reverse complement strand
TAATTATTTAAGATTTAATTATTCTTTGATGATCTTGGATGATAATTATTCTTTCATTTAATTATCTTTATATTTTAAGTATTAGGTTAGTATATATATATATATATATGTATAATTTTCGATACAGTTAGCAGTTATTGGATTAGATAATTGAAACTCAACTAAGTTGTGAAGCAAATATTTTAGGAATTTATACGAAATGAAGTGATTAAGAATGGAGACTTGTTTAATCACTAAATTTTAGAACTTACAATTATTAATATTTCTTAATAAATGTAGCAAAAAGAAATTTTGAGTGAATTATTGAACAAAATCGAACTAATAAGACTGGTTGTTACAGTACATGCAAAGTTCAAATACAAATAGTCATGCAGAGGAATTCGCTTATTATACGCAGTTGCCTTTGTTCACTTTTGTTATTATTGTTGATTAAATTAATAATTAGTTATTAAAATTATAAAACTACTCACTAATACTTTCTCCTCGGTTTTTGTAATGATACTCGTTGAAGACATTCCGCCTCCCATATCAAGTCCCAGTTGGCATTCACTTATCTAAATCTGATATTATTATAGCAATTTATTTTTTATTAATGGTAATTACTTTGAAATTTTATTAATTAAAACTTTGTATTGCTCTCAGGTTGGAATGTAAATTGACAAATCGAAATATTAAAGGTATTAAATGCCTCATATGGATTTGAATTAATTTCACTATTTTGCTTGTTTATTTTTGAACAATAAATTATCTATTTATTTTTTAATTATAACTTATCTATTGATTAACTAGTATTGAAACAATATTATGACTCTTGCTCTTCAAAATTTGGTGTTTTACTATTTAAGACTCTTTGAAGTCCTAAAATAGAAAAAAGACAAAAGTCTGTTAGCTGCACACAATTTTTTTGGAAAGGACTGAACCAAATAAAATTAAATTTGGGATGTAAATTCTGTCCGTTCAATTCTAAGGGGTATAAATTAAGACTTATAAAACATTCACCTTTAGTTTCTTTTTCCTCCGAGATTTGTCGTACCTCCATTCCCTTAAATTGATGCTATACATGGGAGACTACGGACATATAATGCTAATAAGAGAGCCATTTTTTTTATTAAGTAAAGTAGTAAAATTATAAAATTTGTAAGCCAAAAATTATTGTTCTGATTTCAATGGAAATCGAAATTTAAGTTGCGCTTGGGAGGTGCCTGAATCCACATGAGCATGACCAAAGCATTCTAGGGGGGGGGGGGTAAATTAAATAAAAAATAAAAGTTCATTTTCTTGATAGAATATATAATAGAATTGTAATAAGCAGAAAATTTAATTCTTAATTTGGTATTGTTGTTTTTATATAAAAAGCAGATTTTTTTCTTTCATTAAAATTTGTTTTTCCTATATATAGATTGTTAAAAAATCAACAAAAGTACATTGTTTTTTTTAGCAGATTTTCAGTAAGGAAATATATATATATATATAATGTCTAAATATNTATATATAAATTGGCGGTTTATCTCTCATTATTATTTATCACGTTGGTGCACACTTGCTTCTAAAACACAATTTTCAGCCGATAGGAGTTTGGACTTCTACTACTTCCTCTTCTTTGTCCCCGTAAGTACAGTAGTTTCTTTAAAAGTTTTTAAATGCATATAATAAATACCGTGTCATGTAGCACCAGATAAGAAATACGAAGGAGACATTGCTGGACCAGGAAAGAAGTACTGAAGAATCCCTCTTACATATTGCAATGGCTCTCTATGACTGCTCAATTGCTGACAACAAAGAGCACACAAAACATATAATTTGATGAAATCCAGAACAACAAATTTCTAATCATTCTACTTCTATCCACCGCTATCATCTTATCCATCCGTCACAGTTCTTATTTTTCTTGTTAAATCATTCAAAATTCGCCAAAATAGAAAAAACATAATCCAATTGTTTGGGTCTTATTGGGAAATAATTCAGTTTTTGCCACCAGAGTGCAGCTCTTTTCGGGCGCCAATGTTATGAATTAACTATGTGTCACAAACATTTTCGTTGTAAATTAAAATAATTACTCAAGATTTTAATTAAATAAATTTGAAGTTCCAAGTTTCAATGTCCAGCCCAGCAATTAGGCAATGTTTAGGGCGCGATGTCATCATTTGGAACATTAATTTGACTGATACAGGACGTGATAAGGTGCTGTTATGAAACTTGCTTCATATTTTGGACTAAGCGAAGAATTATTAGTTAAGTTTTATAAATCCACATTTAGCAATAATTAAAATATATTATTAGTTTATAGGTAAACAAGGGAAACAACTTAAGTCTTGACAATATATATTTTATTCTACACATCAGAGTAACAGGAGACCTTTCAGCTCATTCGGAGCCATATTCAGTCCTACAATAACCAAAAATTATAATATTTTGACTTATACAAGTTCATAACACTATAAGTCATACGACATGTACCACTTGTACTCATTTCAAGTGATAAATTTTCCAACAGTAGAAAATGCTCAACATAACAGAAATAAAATGTAAAATATCATAGACTAATGATATTCAAAAAATTAATTAATCAGTTCATAATATGATAAAACTTTTGGAATAATATAGATCAGGGATAATGAATGACCCAGGCTGTATTAAGCAGGTGGGTTTTATCCTCTTAAATTATAAGCTGTCTCAAAAGATTAAAAAGTATTTAACAGAAAATTTCAGAGAAAAATGTGCCTCACCATAATTATATGTATTAAGAGTGCTTTAAAGCAATATGAAGAGCTCTTTAATTGGCAGGGGAGGTTAATAAAATCAGAGGTCCTGACTTACTAATTTCTGAAAAATAGTAAAGAATTTTAAATAAAAATAACATTTCAACTATCTACTTTCATTTAATGCTTAACTTTGTTTTTCTTTGATAAATTAAAAACAAACAAACTGCTTAGTGCTTAAAGTCTTTTAATATCAAATAAATAATATAAAAATTCATGAAAATGCTATTTTTACACTGGTTTTACCTATATATCAGCATGTTTTGATCCCTTATAAAGATTTTTTTTTTCGGCTGCTGGAAATTTTTCAAGCCTATATTTAAAGAATACAACATAAATATCTTACTAAATATGTATTTTATAAACTTTACTACTACAAAAGGATTTTTTTGTTGCAGAAAAATTTTCCGATGTATCTGGGCAGATAAATAAAAAATATACTCATTAATTGTTAATCTTCAATTTAAAATTTAGTTTGAAATTGATAATTATGAATTAAAGTGTATATTTATTATTTATTGACTCAGATTGTTTTTGTAACACTATTGTTTAATTTTATAATTTTTTACATATCTATAAAAAAAAATGTTATTTTGGTAAATTTATTTTTAATTTTTGTAAATTTGTAAAAGAATTTATAACTGAAATATCAGCTAAAAAAATTGTTTTTTTCTAAAACTCATGATGATTTACTAAATGTTTTAAAATTATAATTTCTTTATATTACTGCCTCTATAGAGGCCTTAAGTGGGGAGTATCCTCAACCCATTATCTATTAAAGTCCCTGTCTCTGCCCATTCTCCTAACTTCTGTCAAATAGAAGTCTCACTAACTCCCGAGCCCCTCCATATTATGGAGATCAACTTTAACCTATCAACTGGTCCACTGCTTCTTTGACCTTGCTACAAAAGTTGTAGGGCTCATTGAGTAGTGCCAAAAGATGCCCTCAGTGGGCAGATATGGTACTTAAAGGTCGGGTTGTTCTTTCATCACTCTCTGGAGTTTTTTGGAAAGGGTTAAAAAAAAAAAAAAAAAAAAAAAGCTTTTAAGTCCTTTTTTTGATACCTATTCTATAGCTGTTCTATAGGTATTAAGACCCAAATATAGTAACGATATCCACCTTATTATAGGCAGTAGTTAGCTGCACTTGAATTTTTTTTTAAATTTAATTTAATATTATGAAATTTTAAAATTTTGCTTATATGGGCTTACAATAATCTTAGAACCCACAATAAAGTTATTGAAAAAGAATAATAAGGAAAATCAAAAAAGAAAACTTAGCAGAAACTAAGTACCTATCAAAGAAAAATTAATTTTAACAAATAAGATTTTGTAAATTTAAGTCTCCAAATTTTGCACAATTTCATTATTATTTAAATGTGAAGAATTTTTAAATCTAGCATTGCATCTTTAATTACATTTCTTTAATTGGATTACAATTAAAGAATTACTATTACTAATGCTTCTATTGTTTGCAGCCCCCCTCCCAGATTACGATACCTCTAAGAACGTTAACTTATTATTTGACCTTATAAATGCTCTGGTATATTTATAATTTTCACAGTTTTGTCCTTATTCATCAAGTCTGAAATGCATTTCACACACACTACTTTAAATAATTTTTTTTTCTTCAATAATTTTATATTTCTCATAAAATCTTATGTTAAATTTGTATATTAGTTATAAAGTTGCACAAAATCCAGCATCTTCTGACAGCTTTTCTCTTCAGCCAACTTTTCAGTGATTAAAAATTGGGAGTGATTCAACATCTGCATCTAGTCTCCACATTCTTGTTTTACTCTTTTATTTCTTTATTCGGAATCTTTTTCTTTAACTATAATTCAAAAAGTGTTAGTGAACAATGATTTAAAAAAGAAATACTGATTCAGTGTTTCTAAATGTGAAAAAAAAAACTTTTAGAAAAATTTTCTATAGTTTCATTACCTAAAAAGCCTGGTAAGTCTGGAAATCACTTTATTTGAGTAGATAAAAATATAGAATTAATATGAGTAGGTTTAGAAGACAAATGATGAACATTTGAGTTGTTAATGCAAAACTCTGATGTATTTGTTATGTTTATTCTATAAAAATATAAGCTAATAAAATAAGTGTAAATCTAAAGGACTGAAGAAGTGGGTACTGTGGCAATTACAGTACCTAATTGTAAAAGATTCTTAATTATTTATCAAATTTCTATTTCAAGATTCATTAACAGTACTGATAGTTCAATACAAATAGATTACCTGGTGATCTGGAAAGTCACTGGCTGCTATGAAATGTGAGAAAGTTAGTTTCTTGATTTAGCCAGCCTGGAAATGACCTAATTTCCAATAGATTTTCTAATGTAAGGGAAAATTGCGTTACAAAAAATAGACTGCTTAGATTTTATTGACATATTCAAGAGTACATCACTTTTGTTTACAGAAGTTTGAGTCAATAAATTGTATAATATGATATAAGCTCCTGGAGAGGCATATCATGTCACTGATTGTCACATATTGTTTATTTTTAACATTTCATACATCAATATTGTTGTGTTCATTAAGAAATAATAATTACTAAAAAATTTGAAACTCTTCAAATCACTAATACTTGACTACCAAAATAACTTTTGCCTATTATTTGTTATAAAAACTGGATTTTGACATTAGTGATAATGAAAATTTGATAGTTTCCTTACTAAATGATATTTGTTTGTGGGTATCTCTTATTATTATTAAGGTGATTTAACTTACATGTTCTTGCACATTCAGCTTTATAGTTTGCTTGGAACTGTTTCTGCAACTATTAAAAATAACTTATAAGAACACTTTAGAACAAATTATTTATTTTAATAAAATACTTTTTGTGAAAATTTTACAATGCTCTTCCTTCTTTGTTTGTTTCTCACCTTGGACTGAAACACATTAGGCGCACCATGGAAACTATTTACCGAACTTGAGCTCTAACATTCTGTTCCTCTACTACTATTTTTTAGTCTTGTGTTGCAGCAACAGTCTGTCAAACATCAGTAAACTTTAGCAATAATGAAAAAAAAAAAAAATTTCCTATAGGGGGAAAACATATATTGCAGATGTGTTTATTCATGAACCATGGATCACTAGTTAAATATTTGGTCAGCCCACTATTCTGGCCACCTGAGTTTTGCTACGTATTCAACCACAACAATGGATTGCACCCAATTAATGCTGGGTGTCCTCAGGGCACACCAGGAATACACTGGGTATTACAAACTGAATCACAGAAAGGAAAAAATAACTGCGTTCAGTAAGCATTGCAACTGGTTCAAAATTTTAACACCATTATCACTGAATTACCTGATTTACTTATTATCTTTAAATGTTATTAATAAAGAGCTCTGGTTATTCTATAATTGATTTAGTAATAGGAATAATAAATAGTAAATTTTTATTCTTCAATATGAATAATATTATAAGAAAGAAATCTGAATAATATAATCTAAAGCATAAAAAAATTGACACATATTAATAAAAAAATAAAAGATATCAACAATTGATTCAGAAAACTACTTACCACTTGACTTGATTTTGCCCTTTCTTCTGCCATTTTTTGCTTTAAATCCCTTGTAGTGGCAACCTACCAACCAACCAAATAGTAAATTCAAGCTATAATATCAAGTGAGATAAAAATAAATATAACATAATTATTTTCATTATAAATAACAATATATAAAGAAACCTAAAAAGAAAGTTATGTTGGATAAACTTTTCAACTGAAAAATTCACAAAAAAGGATGAAATAACATAACCAGAAATTGATTACATTATTGGTAAAAATTAAGAGTAAATGTTTAATCTCTATTTAGGTATTTCACTGTTAAAAAGGGGATAAATAAAGATGAAGCTTTGAAGCTCTTCAGAGTTCAGAAGGAGACATATTATTAAATTGAAATTAAAGGACACAAATTTCTTAATTTCCAATAGCTCAGAAAACAAATGATTACCAAAAGTTAAACTAATGCAGAATCCCATAAAAAAATAATATACCTTGATAAAGGGGAAAATGTATCATGAATTTGTCACCTTAGTATAGGATAAGAAATATAAGCAACGAGTGTGGCAAGGATGTTTTGACATCTCTTCAGAAACTTGTGTTGATGGACAGAAATGTGTGTGTGTATATATATATATATATATAGACTCACATGTAAATATGTTAAGTAGTTAAGTACAAATTGATGTGGCTTGATCAAGAATAGAAGATAAAGCATTTATATTAGACAAGACTCTTGGAATGCAGTGCAGTAGTAGTTGGATGATGGACGCGTAAGGCTACACTGAGTAAGATTATAAAATAAGCAGTTTATTGATTAATCTTAATTAATTTTTTTTTTTTTTTTACACTCCAACAATAAGAAATCAAAGGGCTATCAATAAATCAGATTTTAAGGAGGCAATAGCACAGATGATAATATTTTTTTTGTCAACTGCTTTGAATAGGCCACCAGTAAATATTGATTTTAATACAATGATACACCTGATATTTTTGCAGGTGGCTTCTATTTCCCACTTAATACACTGAAACAAACATGCTCTTAGGTATCCAGAGAAGCCTTTACTCAAAATGATTTTATAGTGACATATAAAAAACTTAGAAACTAAACATATATTTGGAAAAATCATGTACAAAACTTACAATACAAAACACCTTGTGACTTCTCTAATGTAAAAAAAAATTGTATTTTTTTTCATTCCATCAAAAATAAAATCTAATTAATAGAAAATATTCTTCAGAATATAAGTAATATGAAAACCTGTTCGGTTTAAACATTTAAAATTAAATTAAAACTTATTCAATAAAAATAAGAAAATTAATTTCTATAAAAAAAAAAAGTATTATGGCTTCTTGTCAAGTAATGTCTCACTGCTTTTTTTTTTCTATATGATTATTAATAGAGTCTTTTAAAAAATAAAATATAAACCCTGATAGCAGCTGAGCCAAAAATTAATTGTTTTTTTTATGCACCTAGTTAAGTTCCCTGCAATGATTTCTTTAAAATAATAACATCATGGCAGGGATAAAATAATTTAAAGTTTTGTTTATGTTCCCCTCTCAAATATCCCTCCCCCTGCTTGAATTTGCCCACAAGCTAACAGCTCTTCTTCGTACCTAGAGTTGTTAACAGCGAATTTCACTTTAATCTGACAAACAATCTAAAATGTAGAAAACTTACATTACATAGCAGTTGTGTACTCACGCACCAACCCAACAAAACAGGGAACTAGCAAAAATTCATTTAGAAGACAAAAATGCAAGGATTTGATATATGCATGATTTCAAATTATTCAGTGATTTATTTTTATATAGCTATATTTATTGTGTGTGTTGGTGAAATATATATATAGAAAATGACACACTCGCAGCTGCGATATATAGTAATCAAGAACAGGTGGGATAAAGAGTGTACCAGGTATGCAAGTTTAAAATGTCGTTTATTTCTTAAAATATATAAACAGTAATTTAAAAAAAGTATAATATATTTTATTCAAAGTACTGGCCCTCGCTTTCTACACATTTTGTCCATCTCTCGGGCAATATATGGATACCATTCCAAAAGAATGCTTCATCTTTATTTGAAATCCATTCATCGAGCCATTTTCGTACGTTTTCGAAATTGTTGAAGTGTTGCTCCGCCAATGAGTGTCCCATCGATGAGAAGAGGTGATAATCAGAAGGCGCCAGGTCAGGTGAATACGGTGGGTGGGGTAGGAGTTCCCAACCAAGCGAAGAAATCGTTTCCTTAGTCAATCTGGCTGAATGTGCAGGAGCGTTATCATGCTGAAGAATGACTTTGGCGTGCCTGTGAGCCCATTCTGGGCGTTTTTCGATCAATGCGTGACACAAATTGATCATTTGTTGTCGGTAGCGCTCGGTATTGACTGTTTCGCCGGGCTTGAGAAGCTCGTAGTAGACTACTCCCTTCAGATCCCACCGCACACACAGCATTGTCTTCTTCCCAAAACGATCCAGTCTTGCACTCGATGTGGATGGTTGTCCTGGCGTTACCCATGATTTTTTTCGTTTGGGATTCTGAAAATAAATCCATTTTTCATCGCCAGTTACAACTCGAAATCAAGAAAAATTTGCATAACTTATAGTTTTATTGTCTACATTATTTACACTAAGCAAAAATTGTAATGAAGTAAAAATGAGATCTACAGAAAATATTATGGTCATACATCTTATCAATTTGAAGATGAAATCATACTCTTTCACATTATCTTTCACTTTAAAATTTCAAATGATAGAAAAACAATAATTGTTTCAAATTTAATTTTAAATTACATGTCGAATTCCTTATTAAGTTTCTGTTATTTAACTCTTTATTTTATTAAACCATTAACTGATAATTATCTAGAAACTACTGTTTTTAATAGTTATACCCAGTATCCATCTTTTTGTATTGTATTTACTCCTAATTATTTTCATAAAATATCTTTTAATTAACTATTTACTCATTTCCTCTATCTCCTTGCAGAACATATGACAATCTTTCCTCCCTGCATTTCACTGAGGTCCTCTGCACAAGTACAACCTCTGTCTTCAGTTAAGTTTAAACAAGTTCAAATTGAATCAGTATAAATTTTCAGATGGATTTAATAAATAAACTTTATACAAATGTTTCTTTTTAATGATGTGCTTGTGCATATTCATTTAAAGACATGCATTTACATTGTGAAAAACTGCTTTCATTTTTAACTTCCATATTTTTAAAAAGCAGTCATCTTTAATAAAGAGCAATACCTAGAAAATTGAAAGCTATATTCAAGGATGGCACTTACCCTAATAAAATCTATCAATTAGTAATTGATTAAGAATACAACCTTATTTATTCTCCTATTTAGAGTCTTTGTCATGAAGAAATGAGCATGAAAAAGAAAAAAGATTTTAGTTATGAGCATTTAAGGTTGCATAGGTGTATGATCTATTTTGTTTGATAACTAATAATGAAAATTATAATTAGAGTATTCATCAAATATTTACATTTTGAAGTTCCTTAAGCCCATCTGTACCATTTTTAAATTATCTCTGAAGAAACTCTCTTAACTTTGTGCTAAATTGGGCAAGGAAAGGTATAAAGAAGGGAATAAGAAGAAAATCAATTATCAAAATTTATATTGCAATGGTTGTGTTACAATGTAAATAATAATTAAAACAGGAGAAGTGTTCAAAAGATAAAGGCGAAAATAGAAAATAATGCTATTTTGCAATAATTATCTTGAATATTTTGCTAAATAATTCAATATTTACATTTCACATTTACACAATATGCTTTGAATATCAATAAAATTAAAGCAGGGGGAGACTGATTTTTCAGAGGGAAACAAGCATAATCTTTTTTATTGTCCAGCAATAGACCAGTAAGTTTTATAAATTATAATTGAATATTTCATTTGATTGGAAATTAGTTTTATGTTTTATAAAATATAAGAGGTAGTTTTTCCTTTTATTTATTTAATATACTTGTAGTTTGAAATAGTGTGTATAATTTTATTTTCTATTTGATAATATATAGGTATGATAGGTATGATAAAAGAACATAATTCATTGCCTCACTTACGGGGATGTCATAGGACTAAGAACATAACATTGCAGCAATCATTATCAATTTTTTGGGGGTTTTTATGAGAATTATTGTTAGGCATCTCCATCAGTAACTTGAGAAAGAATCTTCACAGTGACAATGTATGTTAGAAAGGCTTACTTAGAGGAACTAGGAGCAGAATATTGGTCTGCAGATTCCATTGCTATCTTGCCTCAATTGCTATGTGTGACAATCATTAGTAATATTTTCAGTTGTTTGTAGCAGGGAACTAATTTCTACAAACTTTGATTTGGTAGTGGGATAATATGATGTTTTTTCTCTAATATATGACTGCAATAAAAATACCCAAAATTAATATTAGCAAAAAACTTACTTTAACCAGTTGATCCAGAAAAAAAAGTAGATTCTTAGAAAATTTGACTAATCCAGAATCTTGGAGAGAATGTGCAAAGTTAGCAGCACTAGTGAAATAATCTATAGAGCAGTTAAACTCAACAAAGAGTTTGCGCCCAAAATACTGTAAGAGTTCAGGAAGGACCTCCCAGTCATAAATCTCTTGGAGAAGTCTCTCACACGCCTGCAGAAGAATGATTCATCAGGGAATGAAATTATTAACACTTGATCATGTAAAGAAAGACTTACCAGTGTGTTTTTTGTCCGCAGTGACTGTAGTAATGCAACAAATAAAATCTCTGAGCTACTAAGCTCTAATATAGTATCCTCCTGTGATGGATATCTTAAGAGTTTTAAAGCATCTGGTAGCAGAAGGTTTATGTCCTCCCACAAAGATTTATATATACGCATTTTTAATGCTTGGTAAGCCTCGGTTTGTTCAAGTAAGTCCATATAATCCATTTTACTAGGCAAAAGCTATAATAAAATAAAATGATGAATGTTAATGCATCAAAATAAGAAATCATTACATTTGGGCAAATTCATTTACTCGTTGTTTTATAAATTTATAGCTTGCCTTTTATTGGATGGACTGGGAAAATAATTCTATATGTCTATGCATGAGTAAATTATTAGGCACATTTATCCTTTCAAAATAAGTTTTGTACATTTCTGTTACAAAAAATAAATCATAACTCTTAGCGTGCTAATTAAAATTTATGAATTCAGATACCCTCCTATCTTATGGATCAATTTCTGTAGCTTCTAAAAATATCAATCTGTAGCTTCTAAAAATATCAATCTGTAGCTTCTAAAAATATCAATCTGTAGCTTCTAAAAATATTCAGAATTCTCATGATTTTTCTTTTTTTTAAATTAGTTACTACTACATACCCTTAGGACAAACATGTATGACAGATTTGTTCATTCTCCACCCAAGACGCACTCCATAGGGTGCCTAGCAGCACACCATTCTGTGGCCTAATATTTTTTTTTTTTTTTTTTCATTGTTTAGAGAATGACAGCCAATTAAGGCTGAGAGTTTCTAGGATCTCACAAAAATCCACTAGAACTACTGAACTATGTTTAGAATGCTTACAAATTCTTCTAAGACCATTTTTAGAAAAATATTGCCCTGGTGAGTCTGGAGATCCAGCCCATAATTTGAATTTGTTTTTTATTCAGTTTGAATAATCAAAATTCCTCATTTAAATCTAAATTAAACCTTGTAAGTTAAAGAATAAATGAATTAAGATGTATAAATATCTAATATTTTGAATGAATTTAATGTTAGAGATATTGAAATGTTCAGAAGAGTTTCTAGTACATAAAAATTTCTTTTAAGCCTAAATTATTGATTTTTTGAGTTTGTAATCTAAAAAAGTACATAACCTTGAAACTACTTAAACTAAGCGAAATCCTCAGCACAGTCATTGATTGGATTTGGATTTTTCATGTCAAAATCTCCCATATACTATTATTCAACAAACAAATCTGTGATGAGTTGTGTTGGTCTAAATAAAATATTTTGCCTGTTGGTTGGCCTTATTTCAGGTAATTCCCACTGCTATTCATTACACTAAACTAAACATTATTCCTACACTGCATCAAAAAAAATTTCTTGGGTTCCCTCTTGGCATTTTATATCCCACCCCTCCTATTTTTCTGATTAAGCTCTATAACGAACAAAGACTTTCTTTTTACATTGAAAAGCTACATGCCGAATTTCATCAAAAGGTACAAAATATACAAATCATAGTGAAAGAATAAAATTAGCATATAATCACTGGGTTTCTATACAACCACATGTATAATTACTAATATTTATGGTTTAAAAGGAAATTAAAACATGGAAGTAATTTATTACTATCTTAAGGGAACTAATATAAACTTTAT
>KZ807511.1:307823-331541 GCA_000696205.2 Oncopeltus fasciatus | reverse complement strand
TATATATATATATAAATTTGTTAATGTCAATAAATAAAAAAAGTTAAACTCTAATGAACTAATGGTCTATGCCATTTCAATCCACCAAACAAATGAATTCACCAACTTCCTCCATATTGTTTAAGCACACCTTTGTTTAATGAGTTTAATGATAGTGAACCTAATGAGATATTAATTACTTCACACGTCATTGGCAATGCCTGGGGCAGGTGATTGTTTAGTCTTCGACAAAGCTGAGTGTAATGTCACTAATAATTTTTCTGTGGACCTCTTTATTACTATTCGTACTGAGTTCTTCGGAATATATTTCATTGGTATTTTATAATATAAAAAATATTAATAAATGATAGCGTATTGTGAATTGAAATGAAATTGAATCACTTAGATGTTAAAGTTTATTTTTTAATGTTAGACACACATAGCTTCATTCATTAGTCAAATTTAATCGAGTTTACACTTTGAGATAAAAAAAAAAAAACTGTCATAAATTCCTGTCATAATGCTCTGAGGAAAGAAATGTTAACAATATCTGCATATTTTATTTTTGTTATAGGGCCTTCCTGCTCAAACACTTGCTTGACTTCTGGTAAGGTTGAAAACCTGCAGGGGAGGGGGGAAGGATTTAGGGAAAGAGTAAATTGAAAAATTGTTTATATCTTTTGACTATTATAAATGCATAAATAAATAAATACATTAAATCTATCATAATGAATTTCAAATAGGCCTGTTTTGAATGGCAGCCATTTCTCATTTGAATGTACTACTCTGGTGAATTTACTTTTAGCACTTCCCAGCTAAAAGACAAGCAGCCTCATAGGATAATGTTTTGTAAGAACGGCTTAATCTATTCGCTATAAGTCTTTAAATTTTTAAAATTTACTCAGATTTTTGTAATTAATGCTCCCTTATTAGTATAATAAGGATACCAATATCCATTGGTATCCCTTGGTACCATTGGCATCCCTTGGTACCATTGGTATCCCTTGGTACCATTGGTATCCCTTGGTACCATTGGCATCCATTGGTATCCCTTGGTACCATTGGTATCACTACCAATGGTAAAATTTGATTGCCATACTTCATTTCTGCTAGAACAGTCCATTTATAAATAACTTGAAGAGCAACTACTCGTTATTATTACTTTTACATAAGCGTAATAGCAGGAATAAAATGTATGTGATTTTAAATTTATGTTCTTTGAAATTTTATAAAAGCTCAACCAACATATATTAAAGGTTGTATTTAAGAATGTATCTACAAAGGTTTAATCACACTCAATCTTTTCGGAGCAGTCAAAAACTGCTAACTCAAGCCAACGTAAATGACATTAACTTTTTCTTATAATTGTCCTCTTCTGTCATTAAGATGAAATACGTACTTAAATAGATCCTTCGTCATTGACCGTTTTCCGCGTCTTAATGGCGAGCACTTTTGGCTGTGGTCTGCCATCCTCGGGCCAAACACTGTCTCCTCAACTTACTCATTGTCACTGTTGTTTTTCTCAGGCACTGTCTGATAATGCGTCAGTCTTTTCCTCCCGTAAAGTTCGTCAGGTAGCAGGGATTAGGACTTGTTAGAATAAAAAGCTCTTATTTTCGTCTCCAAATTTTATAGATCTTATATAGATTTTATGGATCCTCTGTTTGTGTTCATGAATGTTTGTATAAATTTGATTGGTACCGTGTGTTTTTATGTGGGTTATTACGTCCTAGGTCTTTGTTTATTTGTCCGTTCCATTTAGAATTGTAGAAAACATATTGTCTGAGTGTGTGCGTAGTTGTTCGTTAATTACGGTATTGACTGATATTTTCTTTTTGTTTATTTCCATGTTTCCCAGTATGTACATCTTCCTTACTTTTTGTCGTCTAAACAATTGTTCCATCGTGCTCTGTATTTCCGTGGGTTTATGTTCGCAGTTGTGTTAATGTTTTGTGTAATTTTAGTCATGTTTGTTCAGTTTGTATGACTATGTGAGTTTTTCTTGTCTGGTTCCGGGTTTCCGTCCTGGTTATGCAAGTCTGAGTACATGTGTATGTTAATCTCTATATTCCACTTTAACTGTATATTTAGTATTTAAGAATTATTAATTATATTTAATATATTTTCAATAGTATTGACCAATAATTGTCTAAAAAAAAAAAGCAAAGTGGACACATTTGAAATCAGTACCATAATAAATTCGCCAACCTCAATAAATGTGTTGGTCAGTCCAAAGAAACCCGTTTTCTTTTTTCAATTATTCATTCCCGATTTGGAAATTGCAAAGTATGTTTTTGATTTTTTTTTCTTGTATTCTACTCTATATATTATTCTCCAGGGCCCCTACAACTTGCAAGTGCAACATATTGAAGAGTGCCCAAACATTGGCCGTGGAATTATCAGGTTTTCTCCCAAATTAAAAAGGAACTACAAAAATTATTTTATTTTTGATGGCAACTTTACACTCTACAGTACTCTTGACGACAGGACCGACGTAAAGTATATTTTATTAGTGCTATTACTGAATTAATGTTTCGCCTGAATTTACCTATGAAAAACAGTAAAAAAATTTAATGAATAATAAATAAAAAAATTCCACTCCTGATTCAATTCCTAAAACATTGCATGATTTTCTTTTGCAAGTAATTTAAATGTTAATGTTAATAAATTTTGCAATTTAATACAGCTTATTAATGTTTTATCGACTTACGTTAGTCATCAAATATACAATAGGAATTATCCTTATCAGAAATTAATAAATGAAAATTGTACAATAAAATATTTCTATACCTATCAAGTAATTAGATTTTGAATTAAAAAAAAAAAAAAAAATTCGGTGAAAAAATTATTTAAAAAGTCTCTTATGAATGGCAGTTTTAGCCCATTAAATTGAATAACTTATTTTTTCGCAAGTGTTAGAACTTAAGTTTTAATTAATAGAAAAGTAAAAATTAATATCCCAAATGGCATAGTCCAAATTCATTTCAAGAGCAATGGTAGCTGGTTAAAATTGTATTTAGATGTTAAAAAATCATTATTTTGTTCAAGAAAAGCCAGTAATAACAGTATAACTATACCTTTTTTTTCTTTTTTTATAGATATTTGTGAATTCAGCACAATACACTAACGGTGGTTGGAAGGAAAATTATTATAGCAAAAAACTCGATAAAATATGCAGCATATCGAATATTTACTTCAAAAAAATGGTGGAAGCTTTACAAAAAGCAGCTAATAGCAAACGCAACTGCCCCGTCCCACCGGTAAGTGTGATTCTGTTCTAGAAACAAAGGAACTTCAAATCTCAGAGCAATCTTTTGTGAGTTGTGAAGGACTCTTTGTTAGAGTCCGTATCGTCTTTCGAGTGTATTGGTATGTTATTAGGATATTATTAGGAGAATATTTTTTTATTCGAAAATTTACTTGTACACATTTGGACCAATTTATTTTAATTCTCCAATTGCTGTACCACTGCTGAATATCATCAAAGTTGTTTTGTAAAATATCGGAAGCGGTTTGGGAATCAAAATAGGAAGAGAGGATGTCTTTGTCATCTCAATGAGGATGTCCACAGTATACAGGATGAAAAGGATGGGTCCGAGCACACTGCCCTGTGAAACGCCCGCTTCAATAGAAATTTGGTCGGAGTAATCAGGTCCTTGTCGGACTCTGAAATAAAAATTAAATATATGGTGCTTGAGGATATACGCTTGAGTTTACTAGTAATATACCATTATGCCATACTCGATCAAACTGGAGTTACGTCTAAGAATGCTTCAGGTCAGTATTCATATTTCTCGAGGGAAGATGAAATGAAATAAACAACGCGAATCACCTGTTGGACAGTAGAATGCTGGGATTGAAACCCAAACTCATAGTTTGGGAGAATATTTAAGGAATTTATGGTTGGCATCATCCGTTTTTAAAGAATTTTCTCGAATACCTTGGGTAGTAAGGGAAGGAGGCTGATTGGGTAGTAGGATGATTCATTATGAACAGGTTTGCCGGGTTTGGGAAAAGGGATAATTTCAGAAGATTTACAGAGGAGTGGAAAGTGTGTAGTTTAAAGAATACCATTATCGAGGTATGTCAGAAAAACAATTTTTTTTTTTGGGTGGGGGGGACTACTCGTTATTATTACTTTTACATAAGCGTAATAGCAGGAATAAAATGTATGTGATTTTAAATTTATGTTCTTTGAAATTTTATAAAAGCTCAACCAACANTCACCTTGCCCGCTCATAAGCAAGCTTATATGAGTGTTTGTGTAAAAAGTCAGGGTGCCATTCGATGACCTTCTTGCAGAATCAGGACAACCTATTTGTTTAAATTCTTCCAGGCAAGGCTTGAAAATTTGATAATTTCAATGAATTTGACATTAAAAACCCGAAAAAGTACATTATGAACTATGTAAATTTACAGGGAATGTGGGATGTAGGTGTCGGTAAAGGAGTAAAAAACTAGACTAAAATGCCTACAATTTCGCAATATTTAATTCCTTCTTCAGGGCCTAAATCACAACAGAATATAAAAACCGTACTATTAAAATTACTATTATGTAAATAGTGAGAATTAGAAAAAAACATTTTTTTTAAACTTTTATTTATTTATTACATTTTGATAATTAAATAAAAAAATTTTGTAACTTGATTACAATGAAAAGTAAAAATGACATTCAATGTCAATCACATGAGGGGAGAAGGTGACCAATGACACCACTCTCAAATTATTTACAGACTATGTCCCCAGGAGGTCACTGGGCCATCTTCATTTGAGTCGACAGGGAGCTTTGTAGGGGTTGGAGTTGGAAGACATGGTTTGTGCTAGTGGATTAGAATGGTATGGAAGTTTACTGTGGAAAAGAGTGAAATGGGAAGAAATGAGGTCTTGAACAAAAGGGATATTAAGATCATGGTGAAGGGGTGAGTTGGGTACGTAAAAGGGAGCATTTGCAATTATTCTCAGTGATTTGGATTGGAAGGACTGGATTCNTTATATTTATATATTAGTGTTCCGAAACTGCTGGCTTTTTAGTATAGTTTTTACGCCTGTGACCGACACTCACATCCTTTTTGATAACGGTCATATAAATTTTAAATACTTTATATAAATTTATTTAAAATTTCAATTATATTATTGTACTTTCAAGTATATTATCTTTACGAGGAGGGAATAGTCGTGAAATTTGAAGATATAAAAACTAATTTGTAAACCATAAAAGTTTTTATTGTTGCCAACCTTATGGCCTAAATTTTAGGCCTTCTTCAAGGCTGAATAAAAAAAGAATCATACAAACAAAATATAAAATATAATTTGACTTAAATATGGACTTAAATAAGAAATATGTTTACTTTCAAATCATGCAAAGTATTTGTTCTTTGTCTTATACATTTCCAGTATTGAGACTGATTATTTATATAGTTTTACTGTTGATTACATACACTTTTATTATTTTATTCATTTTTTCTAATAATATATAGAGTTGTTTTTATATTTTGTTTGCATTTTTCTTTTTTTTACACGGTTCTAAAGAATAATTGGAATGAAACATGTATTCTTACTCTGAAATATCCTTAGAAAGGTATTTGGTCTACTTTAAATATGCAATAAATGATGGAGAACATTCCTAACTCGAAGGAGCGGATTGTTGTTCTACATTGCCTCAGTCTTGTTTGTAAAGATGGATTTGACCGGAAGACAGACAAAAAACGGGTGCCAAAGGATTACCTGAAGAAGCTCGAAGTTAAGTCGGATTAAGCGAAAACCTCTAGAGAAACATGGGGTTCGCACTTAGAAAAAAGAGTCCGTCACATAACTGAACAGGCGTACTTAAAGGGTTCTCAGCATTATATATACATAAAATATACATAAATTTTTGCATTTAAAGATGCCTTTTCAAGGTAACTATATATAGATAAGCAATTCTCACGAGTGATTAAAATAGTGCCGTTATGTGGGTACTATACATCATCTTCCCAAAAATAATAGGTAAGCTTGATTTATCTCAATTAATTTCACTTTTTTTTTTCTCCTAGGGAAACTACACTTTGAATAACATTACAGTGGAAAAGACCACAACTATAAGTCCAGTTATGTTTTATGGAAAATTTAAGCTAGATATAGCCCTTGAACAGAAGTCCGAGAGATTGGGATGTATAAGATTTATAGTACATGCTACTCCGAAGCTCTCCAAAAAAGGCACAAAAAGAGGATAGAAAAGTCCTCAATGTGTGGACGTCGTATATGTATTGTTTTATTAATAATAAATATTTCCTGATGAATCTTTATATAAATTAAAAATTCTTTATTCAAAAACGGCGCACCAATATTCTTGAGAAGGAAAAGAAAAAAAAAATTTTAAAAATAATTTCATCTACTACATTGAGAAAGAGAAAAACTAAGGTAAGTGAATGTTTAATTTGATTGTTTCTGATAGCTCAGAAATGTTTAATTTTATAGTGTGGGCACCATTGTATTTGAGGATTTAAACAAGGAATGAAGCCAATATGAAGTAGCAAAAATACAAGAGAGAAATTTTATGAACAATTTATAGACCGACCCAATAACTCCGCTACTGTTCATTTTGCGAAACCATATTGGTTGATTCAGGATGCACGATTTGTATTCCATCCCAATCATAACCGCGATTTTAACCAAATATATCTTGGTTGATGCATTAAAATTAACTACAATCAGGATTTGTAGTTAATTTTAATAATAACCTCGTCTGTATTCAAAAACTTCATGGTTGATATTTGATGCACAATTTTGAGTCCGTCCCAGCAATCACCGCTACTGCAGTCCAAGACATCGATTTATAATACAATTTTGTTAATCGATATATACAAAAATAGTTTTATATTTCTGCCAGATAATTTTCATATTTGTTAATTTTTTAATCTTTTTCATCTCATTTCTTGAAGCTTAAGCACGAATTTCACTCACCAGTGGTTCTGGTACTTGCAGGAAAATATTTTAATCATGAGAGATGGAAGACAGGAATCTTAACTGCTACTTGTTTATTGAAACGTTTTCTGCCAGTTTCATATTCTTAATCATCAAAAAAAAGTTTCTATAAGCAACGGTTTTCGACAGCTTTAAATGCTATCTTCCGAAGGATATTTTGCTATTTTTGCAAGATCTTGCGATAAATCTCTCTTGGAATGAAGTCAAAAAATATGTTAACCTTCCAATGGTTTTGACAAAGCTAAATTTAAATTCCACTGATTTTTAAAACGTTTTCTGCCGGTTTGGTAAGTCAAGAATTGCAAATATGGCTCTACCGATAAGGTACCAGCATCATCGACCAACTAGCACAGCAGTCTGCATTACACTGTTCATCATTCATTCGTTCATTGTTCATTCCGTTCACCTGTTCATCACTGTTCTTCCAAGAAGCACCGGCTGTGGCTGACGTCTTAAAGAGATTGCCATACTCCGTGTCACCTGTTTTCAATGTCAGGGAGAAGCAAGTCCAATATATCCTTGACATAAACTGGATAGAATACATAATTCTTACTCTGAAACGTACAGACCCACGATTCAAAGATGAAACAAACCTATATCCTGTTTTGTAATGATGTTTATTCCATTCCACAAACTAAGAATAATTTTTAAAGAGTTTCTTTTACCAGGCTATGACTCTTACATAGCCCTCACAAGACTTATAGACTTATGATGAAAGGTCTAACTATTAGTAAGGAATTTGTATGGGTTAGGTCAAGGTTAATAAATTTTAAAAAATAACAATGCCTTGTACGCTCTCCCTATGAACCTATCGCCTCACATTTCCCAGCCTTCACTTGTCCATCTTAAGTTTTCCTTATCTCCTAACCTTACCTCTCAGTCATGAATATCTGAACAGGTGATAACAAGTTCCCTCTCGCCTTCATGGTAGGTATTGTAGTATATATATATGACACCACTCTCAAATTATTTACAGACTATGTCCCCAGGAGGTCACTGGGCCATCTTCATTTGAGTCGACAGGGAGCTTTGTAGGGGTTGGAGTTGGAAGACATGGTTTGTGCTAGTGGATTAGAATGGTATGGAAGTTTACTGTGGAAAAGAGTGAAATGGGAAGAAATGAGGTCTTGAACAAAAGGGATATTAAGATCATGGTGAAGGGGTGAGTTGGGTACGTAAAAGGGAGCATTTGCAATTATTCTCAGTGATTTGGATTGGAAGGACTGGATTCTTTGGATGTCGGAAGGCTTGGCGGCACCCTAGATTTTTACTCCGTAAATCCAGATTGGTCGTAATAAGGTTTTGTAGATTGTCAGTTTGTTTTCAATCGTAAGAGTTAGAAAATATAAATAATTTATTATTATTTATNTATATATATATATATATATATATATATATATAACAATAGGTTATTGTTCTCCAAAGCATTCCATATCTCATTACTTATAGTAAGGTCAATTTTAAGCAATAACAATGTATATGGTATCATGTAGTTTTTTGTTTTTCTTCACATTGTATTTAAACAGCCCTGAAGATGGCTTACAATATAAGTTGAAACGTTGGCAAATAATAAAAAAAATACATTCCTATAAATAGTATTTTTTTGGATCAGCTTGACCGAACCCCAACAAATTATTTTCTAATAATCTTCACAGTCAAAAACTCTCCATTTGAAAGGCGTAGTTATTCATAAGGATAGTCCCTAGATTACACTCCCTTGAACACCAATATCACCCCCACCCTACCCAAAAACAAAATTAAATTAAATACAAATATAATGTTGTTGGCGTTGAAATATGGTAAGGCAAGCCTTGGAAGTCAAGGGATAAAAATTGATCAGAAATAAGGGCTATTAAGCTCGTCATTGAAGAGTTTTGGAAAAAGAGAGAAAAAAAAAAAGAAAAAAACATGCAGGGGCTAGGCAAACTAAGCGGATATCCTTTTTTAATTAATGAAGGACATTGAAAAGAGTACATGACGAATTATGTCTTATAACCTGGAAAGAGCAGTGGAATGAAAATAAATACCTCTAAAACTGGCTTAGAAAGAATAAGGGGATGTAGTAGTTATATTTATAAATATTTTTCTTAATGAGTGAGCCTCGTTAGAATGTTATAGAACATAAATTTTTGAAAATTAGATTTTGCTTATATGATGTCCAATTTTTTTATTCGAAACTAAACTAAAAAGAAAGATATAAATATTATAAACTTTGGTCTTCCTTAACCCCCCCCCCCTCTCCTCCCACCGGGAGAAGAAGTTCGGGGGGATCTAGATCTAATTTAAATTCATTTTAACAGTTTTCAATAAAATTCCATAGGTTTTTATTGATTCTAAACCATAATAACCAATTACTTTTTCCGACGACACAGTAATACTTTCCTTCTCTTCAGAAGCGAATGCAGTTTCCCGTAATCTGAAACATTTCTTCTCTATATTGAAGAATGGCTGCATAAATGGAAAATAATGATAAACGTCTTCAAAATTAAATTAATTGTCTTCATCTTACGTAAGCAACTCTGTCCGCTCTTAACACGCTTTTTTCTAATGAAGTGCGCAATCTCGGTTTTCACCTGGACAGTGGACTTTCCTGGAACCTACACAAAAAATGAAAAAAGTTCTAAACTAACTAAACAAACCAAGCAGGCTACTTAGAAGACTATTAGGACTAAATTTAAAACTTTTTATTTGAAAATAAACTCACAATATTCAAATCTTCAAATTTATTCAAATTGGTATACTGAAACCTATCTGGACTTATGGACTTGAACTTAGGGGTTCAGTCTAACAAATCAACGTGAATCATATCCAATCCTTTTAATCCAACGTTCGGTATATTCTTAAAGCTCCTTAGTATGTAACCAATATTACCATCCACAATGATCTGCAGATTTCTACAGTCAAAGAACTTGCCAAATCCTGTTTCTCTAAATTTCAATACAAATTATCCGTCCATACTTGTTATCCGCTTTGGGATTGTGACTGTCAAGCCCCTTTCGATTATTTAAAAACCAAACTGAGCACGGCTCCAATTTTAAGTTACCCAAAACCTGAGAGCAACCTTATAGTCAATTCGGATGCAAGCAATACCGTATTGGGAAGCGGTCCTTTTGCCCCTAACAATATATTATTTCCAGTAATAACAGGTCATATTCGTTTTCTTACGAGCATTTATTTTTTAAGAAATACTCTTTGCATCGTATTGAAATTCTCCTATAGGAATATGACCATTAAAGTATTGAGATAGCATTTTTGTTATTGATAAATTGCTTTTCATTATACGTAATAAAAAATATATCGTAAATAAATAAAAAAATAGATTGGCAATATTTCATTTAAAAGTATATTTTAAATAAAATCATATATTGGATATTTANAAAAGCTGGAATAAACCACATTCCTACCCATGTAATCAAACTCCTGGACTTCTTCTTTGACCATAATCCTGTTCTGCTCATATTTAATACTGACCTGAATTCATATACTTTAGACATTAACAATTTATAACTTTTTTTTTAAAAAATTATTCTGTACATTTTCTATACACTGTAATTTTTGATGGGGTACAAATAAATATTTTTCAAAATATTATCTGACAAGTTGCTTTTGATAATTTGTTATGAAAATAAATTTAATGTCTGTATTTTAAAGCCACTGTGATATTTAATGATGATAAATGTTTGATTATGTGTGTATTACAATGAAAATATTTTTATAAACCTACCTGCATATTGAAAACCTCACCAATAGTTCGTTCTTACACATAGGTTTGTGACGACATTGTACAACTACAGATTCTTTTTTACATTTGTGTACCTTTACCTCATAGGCAAGGTCTAATCGATATTCTCTAACCGCTTACTGTCAACAACAAAGTACTCTTATCTCTTCTAAAGTCTATCAAATGCTTCCTAGTAAATATTCGTTCTTTTCTAAGCTTTTTCTTAAATCTTTAGTCCCCGAATTAGAGTTTTTCTACAGGTCGTCATCAGCAAAATACACCTACAGAAGTAACTTATCTACTCAAAAATGGATATGCCACCGGTTACCGAAGTGTTGCAGAAAACAATAATTTCGTTTATTTTAACTTATTCTCCAGTTATAATAACTGTTATTGTTGCCTGGATTACTCTCACTCAGTTTTACTTTAAAGATTCCAAAGGAAATACTTCTCCCAATGAAGGTAAATATCAAATCCGAATTTTTATTAAGCCGTACATGAATACGTGATGTTGAATAAATTTGAATTCCTCTTTATTTAATTTTATGAATTATGATAATAAAACGCATTACCTTTATTGCATTTACCACTACAGCGCCTTAGTCCTAACTGACTGTGTAATATAATACTAAGCCTATGAACATCTAAGCTATTATTAAAAGCACTTGAAAGTTAAGTTAATGCATTGTAATGCAAAATCTGCTCAGAAATTTTGGCTATAAGGATATATTTAACTAGGAAGTTTAATTCACTATTTTTTCATAAACCTACAGAGAGTAAAAACTAGTATGCTGAGCAAATATGTTATTTTAAAAGGCTGAACCTAATGGGAGAAACTGTCTGTAAACGATTTAGTTTTAGGGTCATCTTTACAGTATATCTCTTAAAATTGTCTCACTTTGAATTTGATGCCCTATATCAGGCTTAGAACTTCGCTGACTCTAATTGTCACGACTCATCAGGAAATCTCAAAGTTTTTTAAGAATAACAATATAAATTAAATTTATATTAAGTACTTTCGTTTAAAAAGCTATCCCAGTTTTATTATCCCTTTTAAGCTAAGTTTTATTCTTACTCTCTAATTCTCAGTTTTTTAACTTATGCATGGAAAATAAATGTGAGCTAGAAATCGATTAGATTTTGAGACTTATTGAACACATGCATCTAAAATTGCTCTACACATTATGAAGCTCTGAGAATTTTAAAATAGCATATAATTAAATATCTTAGTTATCTAGCATGCATTTTTTTTCCCTTTAACGGTCCAACTGCTGCTAACAGTCAACTTCATATTATTTTTATTTTTGTTTTTTTATGAAAACTATGTTTTCCTATTCATTTTTTTTTTGTTTTTTATGAAAACTATGTTTTCCTATTCATTTTTTTTTTTTTTTTTATGAAAACTATGTTTTCCTATTCATTTTTTTTTTGTTTTTTATGAAAANTATACATATTGTTGTTTTCCCTCCTGTACCTTCTTGTGTTATATAAGTAAATTGTTTCTTCATTCAACTTAATTAAATTTTATTTTAGTGCATTGATTATTATTAGAATTTTTTTTTTAAATTGAAGATATGTTTGAAAAATAAATTGCAATCATGCAAACATGACTGTACTTTGTAAGCTTTTATTTCTCTAACTGCTCTCAAGAGGCTTACTTAAATTCAAATATTCAGAGAATAGGTTGTGTGTAATTCACATTGTTGACACGAAATTACTTTCTTATGTTTCATTATAATTTTGTTTCTATTATTATTACCACAACTTTATTGTTTCTACCAATAATATACTTTTAAATTGGATTTTGTTAACTTTTGAAATAATTTCTGAACTGAAATTATTTTGACATTCTTTGTTTCGTATCTGAAAGCACTTAAAACTATTTTTGGACTTAAGTTATAAAAAATAAATTTAATCTTAAATAAAAGTGTCTCAAAAAAAGAACACATTAAAGTATTTTTAAAAACAATATTTTTTTTCCTCCAAACCTACTTAAAGTGGTCACTTTGTAATTTATGGCCTCTGAACTAATTTATTTTTATTTTTATTTTTTAATGTCGTGTCAACCTTTGGTCATTAAAGTCAGGGAGATATTTTATAGAAACAAATAGTTTTTTGTATCCAACTATTTAGGATTAATCAGTGATTTGGAAGTAATTTGTTAGTACAGTATGTAACGAATATCTGGCAATGTTCATATATTCGTTGTGATATAAATTATTTTCATCCTGAAGGATTACCCTTACTAAGCCTATCATATATTCTTAATATATGTGTTGTAGTTGTCAAGTTATGATGAGTGCATTTTTTGTTAGTGATACCTGATACCTCTAGAACCTTTAGACTTAATACCTGATGTTTACTAATATATATTTCACATATCAAGTAACTTTAATTTTAATATTAATATTTTCAATGAATTCTATTATTTTGAATAATTATTATCTAAATAATTAAAAGTTAATAGTTGTGCTTACTTTTTTTAAGGTAGTGAGATTGAAGGACAGAAAAATGTAAAGAAACACATAAGTGTTCCAGTAGTTGGAAAGGTTAAAAAAAAACAGCAAGAAAAACATCGGGATACAAAACAACAACCATTCTCACATCCTTGGCTGCTTACTTCTCTCAAAGGCCATACTTCTGCTATTCTTGATATGGATTTTAGTCCTAATGGAAAGTTCCTTGCTACCTGCTCCAGTGGTATTTTTCCTCTTTTATTTTATTTAGAAACTTTTTTTTTTTTTTCAAAGAAACCTCAATATAAAATAGCATTTTCCCTATTAATTATTTTTGTTTATTCACTTATATATTGCAAGTCAGTATCATGTTTCTAGAATAAAATACTGAGCCAGAAGGTTGTAAATTAATAAAATCTCATTACTTTTGAAGTGAAAAAAAAAAGAAGAAAAAAAGTTTTTGACAGCAGCCATTGTAGCGAGAGGACGTTTTTTTTTAAGCTCTCTGCAATTGTTTCTTTAGAAATGATCAAAAGTGTTCAGTTGATGAGAAACTAGGCCATGAATTTGCGGACGACAAAGCTATCCTATCCTCCCATCCCGATCCTAAAACTGCTTCTAAAAACCTTAAAGATCACCTAGAAAAATATCAAATAATAGTGTGACAAATGAAGAATAAAAATCAATGGAGAAAAATGCGTTCAAGTTAATTTCCAACTGGGGAATAAAGACTTCCCTGAAATTGTGAAATTTAACTATATTCCTTTACCACATTCAAATTCCGTGAAAGAATCCAGTCCTTTAAATCCAAAACCCTGAGAATAATTGCAAATGCTCCCTATTACGTATCCAATTCATCCCTTTGTGGTGAAGGATGAAGATCGTGGTGAGCTTTATATCCCTTTTGTTCAAGACCTCATTTCTTTCCGTTTCACCTTTTTCCACAGTAAACTGCCATACCATCCTAATCCACTAGCACAGACCATCTCTTCCATCTCCAACCCCTACAACCCTCCCGTCGACTCAAACGAAGATGGCCCCTTTGTGACAAAATGTTTTTATTTAATTAATTATTGTAAAAAATAAATAAAAGTTTAATAAAAAAAAACTTTTGAAGTAGTGAAACTGGATTCTAATTGGCTTGTCATCACAAATGTTAAGTCTGACTTGTCACTTTAATTGAATAAAAAATTATTCTGTGTTAAATTAATTTGTTCTGGAGAGTAGACTATTATACTGGGAATTAACAAGTAGAGTCAATTCTTTTCAATGAATTATTGTCTGAAAAATTGATTTTTCTTGTTGCTTTCTAGTAATTATTCTATGTGTTTTGTGATTATTTTATTGATACTTAAAAGGTAAAAGAGAGTTGTGAAATCACAAGACAATAAATTAAGGAGAAATTAGTCTACTTGTGGGTTACTCTGTCTAATGTCATCATGTTTTGACTATAAGTTTTGAGTCAGTCCCTTTCTTCAGTCATTATTATCATCTAAATTGTATAACTCAAGATTTTATTGATTACTGAAATTTGAATGCAAATAGATAAATATTTTGTTTCCCTGATCTAGAAATTCTAGATAATTTTTTAAGCTTGGATTTCTTTAAAAGTGATATTTAATAAATGCCATTTCTCTTAATGTGTATGTTCTTTCCCTCTAAGGTTTGGATTTTGATAATCCCCTCTCCTGTTCAATCAGTTTAGAATCAAGCTCATCTATGTGGTCTTCATTCTACTAAATATGTATTACTAAAAACAGTCTTACTCATTTCACCATTATTTTAAGAGCCACCAATATCACTCACTAAATTTTAAACCTCTTATCTCTTGATATAGACACAATTTGCAATTTATTTATTTAGGATTAATGATGATAGAATCATATTCTTTTTTTTGACAAATTGTTTTTTGTTTTTTTATGAATTGTAAAGCCCAATAATCCCCAGACTTTACAACCCATAATTTCAATGTCGAGTACTTGGGTACCCTTTTGGAAAGACTTTTGGAAGTCTTATATAATAAAACCTGGCTCAATTTAAAATTGTGGACTCTCATGGCAGAATTGAGGTGATTGCTTGCTAATGTGACCTACTCTGAAATAGGTGCCACCTTTAATGTGCCTCAGTTCAGCATGAAGAAAAGACCAAAAGTATAAAAGTTAAATTATTTGGAAGGGCATTAGGGGGGAAAGTATTATACATTTTGTTGTTTTCCCTCCTGTACCTTCTTGTGTTATATAAGTAAATTGTTTCTTCATTCAACTTAATTAAATTTTATTTTAGTGCATTGATTATTATTAGAATTTTTTTTTTAAATTGAAGATATGTTTGAAAAATAAATTGCAATCATGCAAACATGACTGTACTTTGTAAGCTTTTATTTCTCTAACTGCTCTCAAGAGGCTTACTTAAATTCAAATATTCAGAGAATAGGTTGTGTATTCAGATATGTTGGCTGTAGAATATTCCAATCGTTTCACCATCTTTGTCAGTAATTTCCTATCTCCATATCAACATAGGGTCATAGAGGGAGGGACTATCTATTGATAGTCACTTTATTCTAAATACTCGGGATACTGGATAAAATATTCATGATGAAAGATTGCCCAACATGAGACTAGAAAACCCACAGTGCTGGATTTAAGAATCCCGAACAGATATTCTTGCCCAAGCTGTTGTCTCAATTTCTATTATGGAATTAAATGTGTTAATTTATGATATGAATCCCATTCACAGTGACTGATAGTAAACTGTTTCTTTTCACGTGCATATCATAGATAACTCTCCCTGCTGTTCATCTACTTTTTATCCCACAAGAGGATCTATTGTAGATTTCTAGAGGTCATTTGTTAATATTGTTTTTTTTTTTGTGATTCTGTGAAATTGGTCTAAATTTACTGTTTATAGTACTAAGTGGTTATACCAGGTATGCAAGTTTAAAATGTCGTTTATTTCTTAAAATATATACACAGTAATTTAAAAAAAAGTATAATATATTTTATTCAAAGTACTGGCCCTCGCTTTCTCCACATTTTGTCCATCTCTCGGGCAATATATGGATACCATTCCAAAAGAATGCTTCATCTTTATTTGAAATCCATTCATCGAGCCATTTTCATACGTTTTCAAAATTGTTGAAGTGTTGCTCCGCCAATGAGTGTCCCATCGATGAGAAGAGGTGATAATCAGAAGGCGCCAGGTCAGGTGAATACGGCGGGTGGGGTAGGAGTTCCCAACCAAGCGAAGAAATCGTTTCCTTAGTCAATCTGGCTGAATGTGCAGGAGCGTTATCATGCTGAAGAATGACTTTGGCGTGCCTGTGAGCCCATTCTGGACGTTTTTCGATCAATGGGTGACTCAAATTGATCATTTGTTGTCGGTAGCGCTCGGTATTGACTGTTTCGCCGGGCTTGAGAAGCTTGTAGTCGATTTGGTCGATTTTCTCGTTTTTGATCAGTAACATCAAAATCACCACGTTTGAAACGTTGAAACCAACGTTCACATGTCTTGACGGTTGGAGCAAGATCGCCATAAGTCTCAACAAAAATTCGATGACATTCAGATGCCTTTTTCTTTTGATTAAATAAGAAAATCATGACATGCCGCAAATGCTCTTTATTTGGCTTAAAATTAGACATTTTTAACACCAAAGAAAGGTATGATACGTCCACGTAAACGACTTAAAAACAACTGACTTTTGTAAACAAATGACTAACAAACAAAATAGCGTTTAGAGATAAGCAAATCCTTCAATAGGCTAAGAGCACATTCTATTGGAATTAAAACGACATTTTAAACTTGCATACCTGGTAGTGTCTGTAAAATATATTTACCTCTAAGTATAAGGCACCATTGATTTTAAAATACTTTGTTTTGTGTGTCAGTTGGTTGGAAATATAGTGTTGATTTTAATCTAATGAATCTTGGAAAGGAGCTTTAATCTAAAAAAAACAAAGCATGTATCAACATTTAATTACTATTTCATTAATTAAACAATCATATTTATCTTAGTAAACATTATTTCTCTATTAAAATAATTTAATTTTAATCACAATTTAAAAATAATTACTTCTAATTTCAGATCGAGCAATATTTGTGTGGAGCACTAAAGACTGGAAGGACAAAGATCACAAATTTATTCGATACAATGTGGATTATGATCATGCTTCACTTATTAAGTGGAGTCCTGATTCCAAAGCTTTTGTCTATAATCGCACATCAGATAATTTAATTGAAGTATGCAAATTAATTAAAAAACCTGATGGCTGGATAGCTTCTATCAGTAAAGCCATCACCTTTCCCAATGTAAGATATTAATCTCAAAATGCTATCAGCAATGTTTTATTAATAATTGTTCAGAATTTTCTTCTTGGTCACATGCACAACTTTTATGTGAAAAACTTTTTTTCTTCAATTTCGTGAGTTAATCAAATATCTTATATTTATTTGTTTTATAAGTATTAGTTTATATTAATAATACTTATTTTATTAATGAAAAGGAAATCTTAATGTTATAATGAAATGATTCTTAATGGTAAATATAGTAAATAGTGGAAATTAATGTTATGCTATTACAACTTCAGGAGAAAAAATCAGCTTAAAGTATTAAATAATATTACCTTTTATTTTATTTTAAATACCACAGCACTGCATTAAAATCCTTTCTTGTTTATATTCTTTGTCATAATGATATGTATGTGCTAGTCATTATTTAGCAATTAAATGTTCACAGCATCTACATTAGGGTACATGGATGAAACATTTTACATAGCTTCATATTTTGCATGAAACTGTAATAGATTTAGAATATTTTCAATTTAAGGCATTTTAAAATACTACTTGATATAAGTAAATTGGGTGTTTTCAATATTAGCATACCATATTTTTTAATATCTAATTTTATATTATAAAATCAAATAAAATACTTAAAACAATTTAACATCTTTAAGTTTCAAGTATCTTTTAATTATAATTTTATTTTTACATCAACACTATAGTCTGTATTTATTTGGTATTATATTTATTTTTATTTATTTATTGTATCCATCATCAAATTACAAGATGTTAAGTAACAGAATGTAATAAATAAACATTTATGTATAAAAAAAATTGTTTTTCAAATCTAAAAGAAAATATGAAAATAAAATAGTTAAGGCAACTATAGATAAGATAAGAATACAATTCTATTAAAAATATATTTTATAAATAGGAGAGATTAAAGGAATTGAATAGAAAAGAACATAATTTAAGGGAAAATTAAATTCTTAGTTGTTATTTAGTTTCTGTGGAAACCTGTAATATTTGTTTATCGTCTCGATTCCAAAAAAAATATATATAACAAAAATGAATTTTTTTGTGTGTGTGTTAGCCCCCCTTTCAACCACTTAGGTTCATGAAGGGAAGGGCTATCTACAGATTTCCACCCCATTCTAAACTCTTCAACTCGGAGCAAGCCTTTATTTATAGATAAAAGCTTGCCCTGGGCGGTATTATAGAACCCGAAGCCTCATAGCGAGACATGAACAAATCTTCNTATATATATATATATATATTCACTATATATTTATATATTGCGGTAGTCTATTATTATTATTAGTAATTCTTTTAGGTCCATAAAGAAGGCATAGTTGGCTTGGGTATTGCTATGAATGGAAAATTCATTATGAGTGCTTCTGCTGGAACAGAACTTGTCATTTGGGATCTGAAGGGAACTGAGCTATCAAGATTAGATACCTACTTGATGAACAATTACACAGCTAAAATTTCACCTTGTGGCACCTTCGTTGCAGCATCTGGTTGGTATTAAACATATTTTATAGAATCTGAAATTTTTATTTCCTTCAAACTATATTCCATATTTAAGTTGTCACCTGAAAAAATATATGAAGGTCATGGATCACATTGTTGAACATGCAATAGAAGATCCTATGAATTAATTCAAACAACTTGGAGATATTAGTTATTTGTGGAATAATATTGAAATTTTTTTCAATAAACCTGTTGTTTATGAGAAATAATGATTTGGTTGAAGTCAAATTGAAAGTAAATATGAAGGAGTAAACTATTAAGGAGAATTTCTAATAATGTAGCCATAAGGTTAGATTGGCTGACCCTACTCATCTTTTTAAAGTAGAAAAAGGGGTGCCAGGGGGATCCATTCGGGTCTCGCAATCTGTGAATTCAAATCCCATCCATTTTATCAATAAATAAAAGCTTGTCCTGAGCCATCCCAGAATGGGTTGACAACCCACAGGTAGCCTCTCCCTCCATGACTTTCAGTGTTTAAAAAGAAGGCTAATACTTTTAAAAAAAAGTAGAGAAAACAAATTTGGGCATCTTTTCAGTAATCATTGTGTGATGTTGTTAATAGTTGAAATTGATCTAGGAACAGATATTCTATGTAGAAAAGATTGTTGATTTATTAAGCAACCTTGTTTTTACTTTGAAATTGTATTTCTTTGTCTTTACTTTGACTGAGTACTTCCAATGCAATTCGATTAGAGATACTTTATTTGAAGAAATATCTCCCCCCTCTTCTCTCTCTCTCTCTCTCTCTCTCTCTCTCTCTCTCTGCTCCGGAAATGGAGGGGGTTGTCGTCGATAAGCCGCGGTCCTTCTCTCTAACCACTTTCCATCCCCTTCCTTGCCCTACTCCTGTATGCGTCACTGGGACGTGCCTTCACTTCATGGCTGTTTGGATTATTCAGTGACCCTAATTTTNATAAGCATTTACTTACCAATTAATTTAACAGCATAATTTTATGAATATTCGTCTTTAATTTACAGGTTTTGCTCCAGATGTAAAGATATGGGAAGTAGCCTTCACAAAATCTGGTGAATTTAAGCAAGTCTCTCGAGCTTATGAACTCACTGGTCACACTTCTGGAATCTATGATTTTGATTTCAGTGCTGATTCAAGTCAAATGGTCTCCATTTCAAAGGATGGCACATGGAGATTGTTCAGTACCAAAAGTAAGAAATGTATAAGCGAATCATACTTTTATTTATTTTATGAATGAGTAACTTTTACTCTTACATCTAAAACTGTTGTAGATGTTTTCTTCCTATTTTAAGATTTCCCTAGTGACCATTATAATTTTCTTTCCTCTGCAAACTGTAACTGATTCTTTGTTGTAATTTTTACTAATTGTTTCTGATTTAGGAAACATTCCATGAAAATGAAAAACTGAAGCCAAAATTATTTTTGATTTGCTTTCACTTTAATATAAATTTCTTTATCAAAGGCCTTTCATTGTAATACCATCTAAGTCTGATATTACAAAATATAAATTTATAAAATAGAAAATTATAATAAGGGAAAGTAAAATAAAAATATTAATAAAAGAGTTCAACTTAATTTTGTCTTTTTTATTTTACGATTGGTTTTAAAAACATGTTATTTTCAGACCTGAACCTTAAGATGCCTCTACTTGACTTTAAATAAAAAGTACAAGAAGAAAAACTTTTTAACAAACATTTTAATGGTGTTAAACAAACCCTGCTTTGCTTAAAGCCTTTCACTTTTTATGTTCCTCATTTTGCCTTTCATCTTTACGAATGAATGCTATTGTTATTAATTCCAATATTGACATTAAAGACACTCAACGTGTGGTATCTGATTCACATTGGGTTACAATTTATCTTTATTGTATCTTTAATTGATAAGCATTCAGTAAAATCTTGATTAGCCGGGTTAATATAGGTTAGTACATTCAAATGTTTATTTTATGTAGTATAGAAAATTTCTGTAAATAAATTTATTAGTATTTTCTTTTTTAAATATTTATTTATGAAATCAAGTGTTTTTAATGATCTAAAAAATAACCTAGTAATGACAACATGGACACAGAATGACAGAAAAAGACACAATTTTAATGAAAAATATCTATATTTACAGTTTTTATTCATCACAACCATCAATTTAATTTTTTGTTAAACCAAAAAAATTGCTTACTATATCAATATGTATATTCCAACACAGTTCACTCTCCTATCACTTATTCTACTGACACTTTCTTTTTTTAAAAAAACCAAGGCAGTTGATAATTACCTCAATTTATTCACAATTTTTTAATGTCATCTTTTGATTAGAAGACAGTCTCGCAGAAGATCTAAATTGAAACTGACTGATGAGATTATATGGACCAGGAAGGTTTTGATTAGTGATTCTTCTTAGTTCTACAAAGGGCTGGCTTGAAGCAAGTCAAGGAAGGAAGGGAATATATTCTTGACCCAGATTAACCTAGTTTTTTATTAAACCTAGTTTTCTATTATTTCTCTTGCCACTTTCTTTCCCCATTAGTTTTTTACTTTTAATAGTTGCAGTTTTACTATTTTCTTGTGCCTTCCCTAATTAATTCTGCTTCTTGGCTTCTTATTCCCACCAAAAAAATTTTATATTTCATTTTTATTGATATTACATTGAACCAAATGTGCCCAGTTGGTGGAGACTCCGTTAAGGTTCTACTGTTCTTAATTTATAAATTAAAAACCAAAAATATACTCATTCAATTCTTTATCTTACAAGTTCTTCTTAGATCCTCTGAAATACTTTTAATACATGAAAACCTATATTTTTCTTATTTCTATTTTATTTACAGGTGATGTGGATTTGTATTAATTAAACTAAAATTAAAATGCTTGCATAAATAAAACTAATTATAATTGTGGCATTTTTTAAATCTATTTTTGATACTTTCATATAATCTACTTGCAAGGGAACAAAATAAATAGTCGCATAAATATATAATATAAATTATGTTAAAGAATTCAATGAATATGAGGGATGATATTTTGCTTCTATAAATTTGCTGGCTGGTGGAGGTTATCAATCAAAGGTAGGTAAAATAAATGAGAAATGGTCACAAACCTCCGCGGTTTACACATTTATTTTTAAATGCAGAGCGCTTTCAAGGCTCACGCATCATCTTCGTTGCTCTANAGGCATATTATAATATATTAAAAGAAATATCATATTTGAAAGAAAATCATTTTTACGAATATTTTTTTAAATTTTTCTTCTAGTTGAGTATACAAAAGGAGAAGAGCCTCACCTTTTATGCAGTGGAAATTATGCATATGATTCTGGAAGTAAACCCTGTATCGGTATTTCACCTGATGGACAAGTTATTGCTTTGGGTTCTGGTCCACACCTTACTGTTATTAATGCCCTTGAGGGAAAAATTGACAAAGTTATTTCTAATGTTTATCCAGGTAAGAACATTATTCTGAATAAATGAAGAATTATTTATGGTTATTACTAAACTTTGGCTATTTTATTTAAGGTTTACTTATTATTTGATTTTTCTCTTATTTCTTTCTAAGCATTTTATACCAATTATAAATATCTAAAAAGAACTTTTTTTAAATGGATGAAATTGCTTATGATTATATTTTATGACTATCTTATAAATAAACGTATACTATTTGATTTTTAAATGAAGAGACTAATTTTATATGTAATCTGTTTTTCTCATATTGGCTAAAATTATAAAAAATTAATTAATATAATATAAGCATTTACTTACCAATTAATTTAACAGCATTTGATGAGGACAATGCTATTATGCAGAAATCAGGTTTCTCTGTTTCATTACACATGGACAAAGATAAGAGTAAATAACTAATTTTAACTTACAAACTGGAGAAGACAATAAGAATAAGATGTAGGATCACTAAGGCCGGCTGTAAACTGTTTGAAAGGGCTAGGTGAAGCAGAGCTCAATATTTATGTTTACATCCCTAAATATTTTATCCCTCCTCTTATCACCCTATAAGCCTGCACCCTATCCTGTCATAAGTATTTAAAAAATTCCTACTAAAACAAATTTTCCTGACCCTACAGTCCAATAACCTTATCCCTGAACATCAGTTTGGGTTCCACCCACATCACTCTACATCCCAGCAAATGTTTCGAGTTATATCTCATTATCCCTTGAAAAAAAGGAGTATTTATGTGTGCATTTCTGTATATATCACAGGCCTTTGATCGTGTGTGGCATAAGGGCCTTCTAGTAAACTGAAGTGTATCCTCCCCAATACCCTTTAACCAAGCTTCCTTGGATTCCTATCCCCCAATCCAACTCCGTAAGATAACTCAGTTTCTATTTGGACAGTTTTGGACTCAAGACTTACCTAGAATGAACAACAAGGCAAAAAAGACAGGACCTAAACACGTGCTACAGATTATCTAGACTACTCGGACTTCTACTGACAATAGAAATTATCAGTATTACACAGTCTAATGATCTACTAAGCAAGTCTCAAACCTATTTGGACATGTGGTAATGAACCAGAGTTCTCCCCCCCCCCAGAGGGTACCGTTAAACCTTTTCACATCCAACATATTCAATCCTTCCATTCCCAAGTCCTCAGAACCATTGTAAATGCTCCCTTCTATGTATACAACTGTACTCTTCACAATGACCTCCAAATTGACCTCGTCAAAGACATAATTCCCTTTCATTTTGCTAAATTCCATTCCTGCCTCATGCAGCATCCTAATCCCATAGCCAACGAGCTATCATTATTGTGTCTTTATAATAAAACATCCATATCATAAATATATATTTAATTGTATTATAATTCTTAATTTAAATA
>KZ807511.1:296983-307395 GCA_000696205.2 Oncopeltus fasciatus | reverse complement strand
GCCATCATGGAATACCCGTTAGTGTATCCTACCATTGATGTATAGTCTGAGGCAGAATCAATTAGGCTGAGGGAAAACTCTACTGCCAAGGCTTGGGGCAAAAGTTCATATTCTTGCTCTTCTATTTCTTAATCCAGATTTAATTACTCAAATCCTAAGATTATAGTTGAATAATCCTTTAGTAACAATTGTGTTTAGGTAAATCAGACCTGGAGCTCGACCCTCAAATAAAAGGATCCACAATATAACAAGCTGCTTCTATAATTAGCTGAATGAAATTATTAGAAGTTAAATTAAACAAATTCAAATTTATATTTTTACAACGTAATTATTATTATATTGTAAAAATATAAATTTGCTCTCGCACTTAGAGCTTGCTGAGTGATTAGCTTAGTTTCAGTTCACAGACTTTCTTTTTTATAATGATAATTAATACGTTTTATTTACACAAATCTTTTTCTTTATTTTTATTTTTATTTTTATTTTTTTGCCTTTTTTTTAAAATTTACTTATTATGAGGCTGAACTCTTGTTCTTCAGCTGGAATGCACCAAAGTTATATAAAATAAATAAAAATTGTATGAAAGATTTTCACTATACTGAGAATCATATTTTTCCTTTTACTGACCTTGTTAAAAAAACAAAAATTCTCATTATAAAAATTATTTATTTCCCTATTGGTTCTTTTATTTTCTTAGGACCTATCCAGAGAGTAGCATTTGATGCCGCAGGAGATTATATTCTAACGGCTGGAGAAAAACATGTCCGTATTTTCCAAAATGTGACAGCACATAAGACTCGATTACAGACAGCCAAGACCAAAGTCAACCAGTCTGGAATTTCCCAAGCCACAAAAGAAAGATTTCAGCAAACCATTGAGACATCAGAGGCATTCTTAGCTAACTTATCTGAGTGAACTGATTTTAATGTATTTAATTAAATAATTTGTATTTATGCTCTATATTTATAGGTACAATTTTCTATAATTTTTTGTAGTATAAGCTTGTAATAAAAATAAATATTTTATTTTAAATGAATCTTTTATTCTCTATTTAGAATTATAATATTTGTGTTTTTACTTTCAAAATATATTTCAACAGATTTCCCAGAAAAGTTATTATTATTGCTTCATATTTTATATAATTTATTTATATTTTGTTCGTATTTTATTCGATTTTATTTATTTACAATTCAGTCTACAATTGTAATAGACCTTATGCATTTGAACAGTTATTCATTTTGAGGTAGCGAAATAAGGGCTGTGGGGGAATAAGAGATAGGAGCAGATCTGGTTGGATCTGAACTGGGTACTTCAAACTAAGATACAAATTAAGATTACTGTTAATCTTAACAAAAAGTGTGAGACAGTAGTTGTAGCAATATCTGCTAAAAGATTTAAAATTCATTATATAATTAATGAAATTTTGAAAATAATAATTAGTAGTAATTTGAGTATAATTTTCTATATATACAACATTGAATTACTTCTTAATACTCAGGAGTGGTCTGTTAGTGTCCTGGCCAGTTGGTTGTACTTTTTTTGCTTTTTTTCTTTTTTTTAATGCAGGTTGGAAATAGTATGTCTCGAATATGTCCTTCTTAAAAATGTGGAGAAGTCCGTTTTTCATTACACTTCTCAGTTTATTCAGGATCCATTTGTCTATCTCATAAGATATGAATATGATGTTAAATAAGTGATTCGTTTTATTAAAAATTGATGCATGTGTTCTACCTAATATACAAGATTCGGGAAGAGAGAGTAAATGTTTGGCTACATTTTTGTAAATGTTTGTATTATGGTTATATGTATCTAAATGTTAAAATGAAGTTAATAGGTGTTCTGTGCTAGGATCTCTTTATACAAAAAAGTGTGTTTAAGGTAATGTTTGACAGTGAAGTAATCTTTTAGTATATAAGATCTAGCTTTTATAAAGATAGGATGCCTGGAGATTAGTTATCTTGTTGGATTGTCACAGTCAGCAAAGCTCATAAACTATAATTTAATAATAATATAATAATAATTTGGGTCATAAACCCAAATCCATATTGTATGAAACACAATGCTCTTTTTTTTTCTCCTAGACTTATTATAATTTCTCTTTAAATTCTTATTTCTTATCATGAACTAGCATAACAGGCTAGTAAGGGTTTTGAGATTTCACTCTCGCTAAGTTGTTCAATATCTTCTTTGTTTTGATTAAGTTTGTCTTTTCATATTTTTAATGTTCTATGTGCTTTTTTATTAGCCTTTGAATGGTCTTTGTTGGTTGTTTTTGTGTGGCACTTTTCAGAATTTCAATTAATGTTGAGTGTTAGGATGAAGTGTGGTGTAGTATGGTTCTATGTCTTGTTTAATTAAGAGGTTTTTAATTAAATAATTTTTTTAATCTTGGACTGTTATCCATTTTTATTCTCGCTAGTGCAGAATAGAGATCTAAGTAATTAAGACTTTAATTAACTGCTTTTAAATGAGTAATCCTTAATAATAATCGTTCTGTAAATGTCTCGACTAAAGTAATACTATATTGGTCTTTATACATTGTGTCCATCATAAGTTTTTGAAATAGGGAATCAGGTATTAGAGATTATAGATTTTCAGTCATATTTAGTTGTCTAAATGTGGCTTTAGTTGTTACTATGTCTTACATTCTGAAGAAATAGTATATATGTTTGAATTTACTGTAAGTCTCTTAGGCAGATGGTTTATAATATACTTGACCTCAGAAGGTGTCACTGGCTTAATCGGTAAGGACATTGGTAATGGTATATCCAGTGACTCCTCAACCTCCGCATTATTGGACAAGTTATCGGGATCTGGATGAGGTGTGAATGTTTACTTTAGATGCTGGGCAAACATTTGGCCCTTGTCTTTGTCTGAAGAGGCCCAGGAACCATCTTCTCGACGTAAGGGGGCAGAAGGTTCATGATACTACAGAATCCTAGGAGTAGCAGTCCAGAGGGATTTGTCTCCTTTTGAGAGGCTAGACAGGTAGGCATTAAATGCCTTAGATAGCATTATACAGAGCACGGCCATGGGAGTTGATCGTTCTCGTGCCCCACTGTAGATGTTTCGCATTATAATCTCTGCCAGAGAGGAAACGGGAACCTAAGGATTTAAAATGCTCTTGGAATTGGCCTGAGGTGATAGATTTGTTGGGAGGGCAAAAAAAAAAAAAAAAGAAGAAAAAAAAAAGTCTAACAAATAGCTGACAATGTTAGCTCCTTCGAGCATAAGACGATATATTCATCTTACTCGTGGGTTAAGACTCAGAATAATGTGCGGGAAGTAGAGGAAATTATCTAGTTAGCCTCCTCGGTGGTGTTATGGTTAGCATAACTGCTTGGAAAGCAGGAGACCCGGGTTCGAGTCCCGGCTGAGGTAGTAAGATTTTTTTTAATTCTATTCCTTTGTATTTCTTGTATAAAACATTTGATGTGTCAAGCTACTTCCTATTTGCCATCATGGAATACTTAACAGTTTCGGCATCATGATTTCTCTCAAATATCTTTAAATTTTGCTTTGTTATAAATGAAAGCGGGAAACCTCACAGAACCTTCCCTAATCAGGTAACTATTGGTCAACCAATGAGCTAATAAGATGTCACACAGCTTGAGGGAGTTCACGAAGTAGTGATGTCACAATCATCTGCATCTTTCCTCCAATGCATGCAATTATAAAGTACCTAGTATAAATTTCATTTATTGTTTTCTTTATTCAGGGTTTAATTTTATTTGATTATTAAGGAGAATGTATATTTTTATTTTAAGCCTCTATTTAATTTAATAGAGAGTACCTGAAAAAATATATGAATATGTAAAGATGTAACGGTAAATAATAAATATTTTAGACATAAGTTAGATGTGTACAAATATAATTGCTAATAATAAAATTCTTATGGACAATTATTTTCTGTCCAATTCCATGCCTATTACAAATTATAATATTTTATTTTCTTAATTACTTTACAATGCATGGGAATGAATATTACACTCAGATGTAATTCTATATATATAGTNTATATATATATATATAACTAGATATAAACATTGAACTGACAGGTTGTCTTTCCTTTTTATCAAGTTCTTGCTGCATTTGTTCAATGGCAGATTTTTCTAAATCATACAGCTCTTGTTCTATCATTTTGTACTCAGTCGATCCATTCTACATTGGATCTGGACCTATGAAGCTGATATCTATATTTAGTTTCTTATGAATTAAACAATGAGACAATGTGAATTAAACAATGAGAGCGAAGAACAATTATATTCTCTTTGCTTTGCACTTGCATATCTTTCTTAATAAGTGTTTTTATAAAAATGTTATAAAATTACATTTAACAGCTATTTTTATGATTATATATGTATTGTAGGATAATAAAATATGATTTAAAAAAATTGCTCATGAAATTAGAAACAAAATGGGCTCTGGTGAGCTCAGATAAGCGGGCACACATAAATGAAACAGAGAGAAATATAATAATCACAATATATTTATCTTACCTATCACAGCCGGATTTCAGCAGAATAATTAGAAGGGAGAAGGGTAAAGAGTAAAAAAGGAATCAATAAAGGATAGCTCCTTTATAGGATAAAATAAATATTACTTGTACATAATAGTAAATAAAGAAATAATTATTATTCTAGATAAAATATTAACATAATTACACACACAGCTTGAGGGAGTTCACGAAGTAGTGGCGTCGGAATAATCTGCATCATTGTTATAATGCATAAAGTACCTAGTACAAATTTCATTTATTGTTTATTTTGTTCGGGGTTTAATTTAATTTTATTGTTAAGGAGAATGAATATTTTTTTAATTTCAAGCCCTATATAGAGGCTCTATATTTTGTATAGAGAGTGCCTGACACAATATTCTTTATAACAGTTTATAATAAACATTTTAGACATAAGTTAGATGTGTAGAAACATAATTGCAAACAATAAAATTTTTCTGGATAGTAATATACTGTCAAATTTCCATGCCTATTGCAAATTATAATATTTTATTTTCTTAATTACTTTATAATGCATGTGAATAAATGCAACAATATAACGTAATCTAGCTGTTATACTTTTGGGCTATAAATATCATTTAGTGAACTTACAAAATCTTTAATAGAGCTATTAATAAAAGTCTTGAACTCAGGTATATTTGATGTATTTCCATTAGCTACTTCGATTTTTAGCATCTGCTTTCTGAAGTTGATCGTAAAGTTTGCATCATCCAAATTCTTTTGTCCTTGCAACTTATTCCAAGACCCTTTAGTTATGTTAAACACTGAACCGACAGGTTGTCTTGCCCTCTTATCAAGTTCTTGCTTCATTTGTTCAATGGCAGATTTTCCTAAATCATTTAGCTCTTGTTCTATCATTTTGTATTCAGTCGATCCATTCCACGTTGGATCTGGAGGTATGAAGGCATAGTCTATAATTAGTCCCTTATAAATCTGAAACAATGAAAGCAGAAAACAATTATATTCTATTTGCTTTGCACTTAGTCATTGTCAGTTTGTTTCCTCTTACTTTACTTCAGTATATGGCATAAGTAATTAAAGAAATTCTTCTGAAGGCATTTTACTAACACAGATACCAGTAGTTAGTATGAATCTCTAAAATCGTCTTAAATTGAGCTGAAGTGAGGTTTTCAATGCATTTAATCGTTAGAGCCTCTCAAATTATCAAACACCCCTTGAAAGTTTATGTCCAGTTCCTTACCATGTATATATATATATATATATATATATATATATATATATATATATAGTCATTTAAAAAAAAATTAACAACTTTTACATTGTATGCGTTAAAATGCTTAAATTTATTGTTTTAGAGCTATAAAGCTTGAACTTTTACAGTTACCATGTACTATCTAGTTTTTTTAAAAATAAATTATAACAAAGATATTGGGAATTATTATAAATAAATTTTTGTCTCCCACTAGATTCATATTTTCCTCAACCGATTTCTGCCCCCCCCCCCCCCAAAAAGTAATATAATGAAATTTCAAGAACTTGCAATGAAAAGCCCAAATACCAAATGCATATGAACAATTTAACCTATTTGCTCTAGCCAATATATGAATACATTAGGAAACTCCTGACCCATTATTGATTAATCTTGGAACTCCAGTAATAACCGTATATTTGAGGTACAAATGATGGATGTACATAAATCTATAATAATGACATAAAAAAGCTTAGTCGTATGGTTATTTTCATCCACCAACCCTTAATTAAATTTCTTATGTCTGGTGTGTCATCCACCAAGAAATCTTATAAATTGAAAATAACACTTAATATCAAAGCAACATTCCTTATGTTTATTTGGATGAGGACCCCGAATTTCGATATATTAGCCTCTTAAAGGCTATAGAACGTCTGCATTACAAAAATAGGTTTAAGTACAGCCAATTTTGTGTCTCTGGATGTGCTTAATTATGATTTATGATTCTCACTTCATATTTGTCTTTAGGGGAGCTGAATTCGAATTTTAATTATTCTTCTTTCTTGTGCATAACATTGTGATAATTTAAAAAATACAGTTTTATACCAATATGTATGTTATTATTACCAGCATTATTTTTAACATTAAATTGAAGGAAATATTTCTCATACTCTGGTTTCCAAAAATGTAAAAATAGATGAATAAATTTATGGGTAGATAAACAGTTGATACAACTGTTGATTTTTGTTGTTGCAGGTATACTGCATTGTCCTCTCCCTCTAATTAGCGACGGATTAAAAACGAGTGATTTGAAAGAAAAACAATTGGCGTATTTTGCTGAGTAGAAAGAGAGGGGACGGTAAAATTGATATATTCAAGAGGAGCTTATCTCTTGAAGCTCATGTGAAATGTCGAAAACAGTATGTATCCGAAGGTATTGATGCATGTTGCAAGAAAGTCAAACAGAAATACCTGAATTATGTTGTCAGACGTACCAAATGTTGTTTTCCAAAACACATTTGCGTGATGAAGAAATGCCTCCCAGCTCTGCTGAAAACAGAGAAAACCTTGACATCCAAATGTGACCCTGTACATCTTGTGACGAACATAGATGTGAAAGACAAAGAGCGCCGACTTTTGAAAAACCACAATGTCGAATGAGCACATTCCATACGAAAGCGATCACTTGCTGTAAATGACTTGGTTGCTACTGATGGGCAATATCATTTGTCGTGTACTAAAAGGTAGTACCATCACCCAACAAAACACGACAAGTAGTTTTCCTACCCAATCGTCTGTTCGAGGGAATTTCAAAAGTAATAAAACGTTGCCAAGGTTCAGACTACTGATCTCTGGTAGTAGCAAATAAAAAGGAGCTGCAGATCTTTCAGAGCCACCCTGAAAAGACATTCGTCAATCGTGAGCCGAGACATTAGCTCTCTGAAGAGCGGCGCTCAAAGAGGCAAAACAACTAAATCAAATAAAAACAAACTGTTAAAAAATTACGAAATATAAAATTTATAACAGACCTTAAGGGATAAATGTATGAACAGTTGTGTGTTTATTAAACACGTGCATATTGTCTCCTTGCGTTTATACATTTATTATCATTTACATATAAATTATAATAATAATTATTATATGAGCACAATTATTATGAGGAATGTGTGTGTATACTTCTATGTTAGTATATATTCACATTCATACTTATTTTCCAAAATGTATTCTTATGCAAGAAAGAACTTAATTTTCGATTATTATTATTCAAGTTATATTATAATTTTTACTTTAAATTCAAAATTCATTTTAACTTCCACTCGCGGTAGTCATCTATTCGAAACTTTATTACAACTTTTATTTATCCTTATGTCATTTCTTTTATATCTTTATGTTGTATTTCAAAAACATAAATCTGGTGTTAATGACCTATTGGTTGACACGCCGTTATAATTATAAAAAAAAACAAAAAAAAAAAAAAACATAAATCTCTCTTAAAGGTTTATTTAACAAAGTAAAATTTTGACCCAAGAAATATCCCTGATGTGAGTTTCTTATCACCTATTTCGACTCGATTTTTTAATTAACTAACCATGACACACACAACCCAGAAAATATTTATTTAATTTTGGTCGGAGCCATAGTGGTCCTGGGCGATGATGGAGCCCGCAAACAGAGCTGAATTCCTCAGGGAAACGTGCCTGAGACTATTGACGCTATCTGTTACCTACAGCCATCATATAGAGTTATATGTTGTAACTGAGAGGATGTTTTGTTGAGAAGCTTTCAATTTATTCTTAACATGTTTTCGGTAACTCTACATGAGACCTTACCGAGTACTCTTTTTTTACTTTTTTATTTCTTTGTTTTTATATTTTGGGCAGGTTCTGTCAACAATTGAAGATTATTCTCACAATTGATACATTTTGGGCTTTCTTCTCATGTATTTGAGTCGTGAGAATCACTTCCATACATAACACAAATCATTCTATTTACTGGAGTATTGTTAAAATATGAGTAGCATAGATAAGAATGAAGTTCTTAGGAACGAACTCTAAGTACTTACTTGCTAAGACTAAAACTATTTTATCTGGTAATTGACTTCTATCAAATGTTAAAACCACAGATGTAGTAGGAACTTTTTAACCTTGAGATTTTATGTTATTCTATACACTTTGACTCCGAATTGACCTAATTCGTTTAACAGCTCATCTTTAGACCAGTTTATAAGCTCGTTAGAAATGTTAAGGGATCTGGGGGCTTAAAGTGACTTTTATGACATTTATATTTTCACATTTTGATTTATAATGAAGAAGGTCTTTATCGTTATTTATTTCGAGATGAAGAGGTCCTGTTTTCTTAAAAGAGACTTTAGTTCTTGGGGCTATTGATTTTTCGAATCTAAAGACTTAAAGGGTAGTCGTTAAATGTTTTCTTTGGGTTGGAATCTAGAGTGGCCACTAAATATTTAGATGCCCAACCACTTTTATTTTTTTTAAATAGCGTTCCTCCCCCGTCAGGTGACTTGGGTTCGGGAGGTGACCAGAACATCTCTTCAATTATTGTCTAGACCATGGAATTTATATTTATAATTGCAATATATAAGAATAATGTGAGAGACAAAAAATTAAAAGATAATATCAGGTGAGATAATAACATCCCTAAAAAAAGAGGACGAAGTAGCGAGTTGTTGCGATGACAATCTGTTCACCTCCGAGGCTGAACGCAGACTTGAAAGTATATTTATATTGGGATTTAAACCCATTTGAATGACAAAAATATCACAGGTGACAATATAATTGTTTTTTTATAGAAATAAACTGTTAATGAAGAATATTTACAAAATTAAACTTTTGTTTACTATTTATTGTATGTAATAAAGGTAAAAAAATGAGAAGAAGTATTTAGAACAATGAGCAGTAAAGTAATAAACTAAGGGTTGTAAATATAATAATAATACAAAAAGAAAATTAATGAAAAATAATTTAGATAAAAATTACCACTGTTCTTACTAATAATAAAAACATTAGCTAATTGTAGCAAGTATAGATTTAAAATAATTGGTAGTTGAACGAAGAAAGAGATAAGAAAATATGAATAATTTGAGGTATGGAGTTCCTGAAATGAGAGGATCTATTAATGAAGGAACAGCTGAATGATTTGGTTTTCGAATGAAGGAGAGCTAAATTCGGTCGAGATGGGAAAGTAACTGAGCCATAGAGATATGCAATGGAATGAGAGGTAGAAGAGGGAGTCAAGAAAAAGATTGGCTTTGTCAATTACTGACTCCACAGGATCACTGTGGCATAGGCGTCGCTCGGAGGACCAAAGGCAAACCTGATGAAACAGTTTGGCGATAGATCGGCGGAGCTGAAGAAGGGTGAAGGAACTGGAAACATGGGGTCCAGGAGAGGTTTTGGTCTAGGATATTTAGATATCCATATACTATGGAGTGAAAGGGAATCGGGTACTAATCGTGAGGGGACGAATGAGGAAGAGATACCTGACTTTTTTTTTTTTTTTTGAAATTACAAGGTTCTTGTATGACATAGCCTAGAAAATAGGAATTTTTTACCTGTGGGTTCTTCACATAGGGGCGAATTACATCTTCCATTTTGTTTCTCCAGAAGTCTATACTAGCTCTCATCGCCAGATTTTTTTCGCCTCCTTGACTGTATTTCACGATGGCATCGATGTCTTCTTGTCCAGCAGATGACAATTCCTTTAATTGCTTCAGAGGATTTCTGAGGACACTACCTTCGACTTGGCCCAAAGCTTCTCGCAGTCTTTTCTCCGCACTTACCCTGTTCCTTTCCACTTCTGCCTTAACATTCGAAACGTCCTAAATAACAATAAATAAATGTCAAATACAAAAAAAAAAAAAAAAAAAAAAAAAAAAAAAAAAAAAAAAAAAAAAAAAAAAAAAAAAAAAAAAAAAAAAAAAAAAAAAAAAAAAAAAAAAAAAAAAAA
>KZ807511.1:280992-292693 GCA_000696205.2 Oncopeltus fasciatus | reverse complement strand
TCTTCATCGGTTAATCTAGAGCAAAGTTGTTTTTCCTTATTACGCTCATTGTTTTCTCTGGCATGTAAATTAAATTTTTTCATTTAAACTTATTTTTTTATCTAGAATCTTTTATGAGTCAAGGGTAATCTGATTAGTTTATGCAACTTCAATGTAACACAATTTTTACATATAAATCTTACACGTAAAAAGAGTTTTATTGTGAGATAATGAAACAAGAAATTTTACTTTGCATTACAATAATAATTAAAAATGAATTCGAAAGGATTTTCATCCACTTTAACTTGTTTTTGCTGTCATCTTATATTTTAGGAAGATGGGTTCGTACCTTTTGACTGATAAAATTAAATTAAAAAAAATAAACATCTTTTAGAAATAATAAGTGTTGCATGACTTCACAAGTACAAGTTTCTTTCATATATGAAATGAACCCTGTAGAGAATTTGGCATTCTTTAAAAAAGCTGTAGCACTTGGTGGATGCTTGTCAATATCACTTCAATATTCGGTGGGAGAATATTACCCATGACTTAATTTTAATTAATAGGCTGGATAGTCTCTGGATTGGCCGGTGACGCCATAGCAATATCTCCAATATTAGAATCCTGGACCCTCTGCGAGGCTCTTTGGATTGCGGTCCAAGAATTTCATTAGTGGTTCTCCACCAGGAAGGCATTCCTCACTGTCTCTTCAAGAATGCGCGCTTCTCCTCCCACACAGTGACCGACCTCTTCTCTCATGCAATTGAGAAAGATGTCCACAGACGGCGCCACCATTTTTCTTTTTTTATAACTACCGCTCAGAGGGACCTATTAATTAAAGTTACGTATTAATTAAGCAATACGCCCTCCTATAATAAAGAAACAAAATATTACCTGGTAAATGTGTGGAGTCTCTTGAACAGTAAAGAGCAATAAAATGTGTGTGAATTACTTTTAATGCTGTAGGCGCATCGCTAGTGTAGAACTTAATTCACAACAAACCACTGATAAAAGGAGTCGCATAGGACAAGGGTTTAGTTTTTTTCACAACAGTCTTATCAAGATATGAATGAATTCCAATAGTGTGTATCGATACTTATTACTGAGAGGTTTCCATTAAATTTTTCTTAGAGCAGTATTCTCTGAAGGAAATCAATTCAGATCTTTAGCCTACTAATTAAAGATGTTTTCAATATTCCAACTAGAGAGAATATGTTTAAATTTATACATATATACTCTCACTCAAACACACGTACTTGAGTGGGCATATTTGATAGTGTGTGTGACTTTCAACGCCAAAGTTTTACCAGATTTTGATTTTGGATGCTTAGTACTTTTATAAATAAATAAATTAAATGGCATTTTGCTGGGAGAATTTTTGAACCAATTAGCATTTACCCATCTCTCAATAAATTTAGGGGTCTAGAGGTCCCTAGACCATCTTCGTCGTCAGGGAGGATTATAAGGATTTGAGTCGGACGACAGGGATTGGGCATATGGATTAGGGTGAAATAGGAGCATGCCATTGTAGAGTACGAAGCGAGTTAAGATGAGGTATTGGACTCATAGAATATTAAAATCTCGATGGAGGGTAGAGTTCGATACATAGTAAGGAGCATTCGCAACTAATCTTAGGACTTTGGATTGAAAGGAAAGTATTCGCTGGACGTTGGAAGGCTTAGCGACACCCTAGAGTTCTGCAGATCGGTCGTAGTAATGCCTTATACAGTGTTAGTTTATTCTCTGTTGTGAGCTTCGGTGTTGATGAGTATTAGCCCGGCGAATATTCTCAGTTTATAATCAGTATAAGAGTCAGTAGCGACTGTTGAGTTATTGTCGCTGAAGTTTAATATGTTCACCCCAGATAAGTCGTGAGTAAAGAAAAAGATAGTTATACAGTTGTAATTTTATTTTGACGGACCCTAGGGAAACGATTGGAAAGATTTAAGAATTACATATATGGTGCTTGGTAATATGCGCTTAAACTTACATAATATACCATTATTCTATACTCGCTCAAAAGCTTGAGCTACTTCTAAGAATGCACCAGGACAGTATTCATTTTTTTCAAAGTAAGAGAAAATGAAATCAACTACGCGAAACACATTTTTGACTGTAGAATGCCAAATTGATGGTTTGGCAGGATATTTAAGGAATTTATAGTAGGCATCATTCGTTTAAAAATAATTTTCTCAAAAACCTTAGATAGTAAAGGAAGGAGGCTGATTGGGTAGTAGGATGATTCATTATGAACAGGTTTGCTGGGTTTGGGAAAAAGGATAATTTAAATAAATTTACAGGTGGGTAGTTCGAAAGATGTCATTATAGAGGTAAATCAGGAAGACGCTTTTTGGGGTAGATTACGCAGGGTTAGCCCAGTGATAAGGTCATAGCCGGATGTTTTGCGCTTAGGCAGATGGTTAATAATGAACTTGACCTCAGATGGTGTTACTGCCCTAATCGGCAAGGACATTGGTAATGGTGTGTCCAGTGACTCCTCAACCTCTGTATTATTGGACAAATTATCGGGATCTGGATGAGGAGTGAATGTTTGTTTGAGGTGCTGTATAAACATTTTACCCTCGATTTAGTCGGAAAAGGCCTAGGAACTACTTCCTAGACTCAAGGGGGCGGAAGGCACATGGTGTTTTAAAACTCTGCGAATGGCAGTCCAAAGGGATCCCAAACACCTAGTTCTGTTTTATGGAGATGGGATAGTTGGTTGAACTTCCTACGATCTGAGAAATGTATGCACTTCTGGAAGACGGCTCTTGCTTGACGCTTAGCCAGCATAAGATTTTTAATTGAATCAGAGAGGGTCTTGTATGAATTTGAAATGAAGCGGTTCTCAAGTTTGCCTTCATTCTAAAGGTATTGCTGTATTTGAACTGAGGAAAGAAAAGCTCAGTTCGTTATTAGCACGTTATTAAACGGATCTGTAATCCAAAAGTTGAATATAGAGTTCTGAGGCTTCGAGGGAGAGAACAAACAAGGAATGGAAATGGGCAGTGACTTATAGAATTCTATATATGGCAATGACATGTTGGTAGACAACACTCTCAAGATAATACTCAAGAATATCTTCTCAAGCCTTGATAGAAAGTATTATAGATCACTTCATTTAAGACAGGTGAGTAAGAAATTACTTCTCTGACATTAAACTTATTGGCAGAGATCAATTGATTCTAGTTGCTGGAACTAAAATTCTTCCGAGAGAAATAATTACCTAGCATTAAATCTTCTAAAATAATAAATCATTGCAATTAGCCTGAAGAAATCAAAATCATAACTCCTTCATAAAACAAGACAAACAGAATCCTCAATTAAAAAGCATTAAAAAAAAAATGTCTATCTTTCTACTTTTTCCATTCACTTGAGAACTGTTTGCACGGCCATTGTGTCTATGAGCAATGTCAGGTTAAAGATGATGTACCGCCCTCTTCTTGGCCAATTCCTCGCGCTCTCGCTCAACGCGGGGACTGGTTTTGTCACGGGAGCCAGTGGGGTATTGTGACGTCATCAAATGCCAGTCATCCTCCCTGCCGTATGGTACGTGTGGGGCGGCTGGGAGGCCAACAGCTTGCCATGAAATATACATACATTCCCTCCGTCCATTCCATTTCACCACATAATTTCAATGGAAACAGCCTAATATTTATTTTAAAATAAATAATTAGGATATCAAAACGAAAGAGAAAAGGCGTCTTCTAAGAGAAGAGGAGCCATCCATTAAAGAATTTCGCATAACGAACGGAGGCAGTATAGTATCATAAACATTGTAAGAGACCTTGTTAAATTCACTATTTTAAAAAGAACTAAGTATTGTGAATGAAGTCAGATAGTATTAATTATTACAGAATAGAGACCGCATCATTTTATAATCAAAATTATTATAGATTTAAATTTATATCAACAAAATATGTAAATTTAAAAAGCAGATTTCCCATGTTCTATTAGGTNTACAATATATTTTTCGTAAAGGTTGTTTAGAATATTGACGTTCGAAAAATAAATTTCCCAACTATAACTTTTCATACATTTTTGCCATAACAGTTATTAAACAGTTATATTATATTATATATATTTATCAGTTATATATTATTGCTGTTAGTTGTATTTTTTATTTTCAAAAAAGAGGAATTATATTTAATTTTCACCTAACTTAAGCATTTATACTTGGCTAACATTTAAAAGAAGAAAATAAAAATCTAAATACTAATTTTAGTGTCGGGCAGACGGCAATATACAGCCAGTCCTGGGCTTGTAATAAATATTAGTATGCTATTTATTATTAATAATGCTTCTATCTATCTACTAATTGTAGTGTCTGTCAGAAATTTTAATTTTTAATATAAAATAGCTACTATAGTGATCGATCCACCTTTTTAAGCTTGCTTAAGAAAATCTAGTCACGTTAGTAAGATTAACGGATTATATTCTTAACTTTATCGTACTGACGCTCCTTGAATATATCATTGAACTGAATATATATCATTATATATATTCATTGACTTGAATATATATCAGTGCGCCTATTAAAATATTTTGGCCATTATCATGAAAAGAAGCATTAATGAAATTTGATATGTCATGTTTGATCGGTAATGAGCATAATCGAACCATCAACGTTTCGAGTGCCTGCAACTTAGAGTGCGATTAAAATTAGTTTTTTTGTGTACTCAAACTTACTTCAGCCTTAGATAATGACTTGAATAGTTATTTACTGAAAGCTGACTAGAATGCCCTGTCTGATTCAAACGAGACGAATGTCGACATATGGCATTATATGATAATCCTGGATACAGTAAGCTCTCAGAGGATCAGTAGAATTAATTTGTTAGGAGTTAACGTGGAAGACGCTACTTGCTAAAACTAATGCCTCAGCATTTTCAATATAATTTAATGTAGTTAGAGACGGAGCAATAATATAATATTAAAAATAAATATTTACGATACAGTGATCATGAGGAAAGAAGGGATTCACCTAGAATCCAAAAGATTGTTAGACGTTATTTTCATTAAATTTTACACCTGCTGTATTTTATAGGTTTGTCTTTGAATTAAAAATATCAAAGACATTACGAACTTGATCAACCAGTAAATGCCTCTTCCTCAAATCAATCAATTTTCATCATAAATAGACTTATCGAATGTTATTTCTCTAGTATCAAAAGAGGATGACCTCATTCCTCGTTATCAAGGAATTCTTCCTTAATAAGGTTTTATTTTTCTCAAAAATATTAAAGGATAAATTTTATACGATAACTGTAAGGGAGTAGAATTAAAAAATCTTACTGCCTCAGCCGTAGCTCGAACCCGGATCTCCTGCTTTTTGTGCAAGTATGCTATTCTTTACGCCACCGAGGCTCGCCAGGTAATTCCTTATACTCCCCGCACTTTACCGGGAGTCTAAACCCCCGAGGAAAACGAATATATCTACTTGTCCAGAATGCAGGAGATCTGGTTTCGAGTACCGGCTGAGGTAGTATTTTTTTTTATACTATTCCCTTGCATTTATTGTATAAAATTAATGTGGGATTTAATACCACAACTAATAGAGTATTTTAAAAAATTACAGGTTAAATTTTATTTTCATAACTCTAACAAAGATGAATATATTAATTTTTAATTTGGTCACGAATAAATCTTCTAATAAACTTTTTAATTATTCATTAAACAGTTTAAAGAATGATGCTAAATTCAAAATTTCTTTTACTTTAAAAACAAATTTGTATGTGATTATTAACAGAAAACATTGTTTTCTTCACCTTAACAAATTTCAAATGGCTATACTAGGATCGTAAATGGCTTGATTTTGTTGAGGGTAATAGGATAATGTTTCGGTTTTAGTGTGTGATTTGTGGCTGTAGGGTTTCTTCTTTCTTATTCCTAGTGGTTTAATTTGGTTTTGGAAAATCGAAAATCTTGGTTGAATATCAATGAATTAAATTAAATTCAATTTAAATTTTCCTACATTAATATTCTTTAAGACATTAAGTATTAATGCTTTATTGAAGACAGCCCTCACAGATTGATTTGAGAAAAAGTCTGATGCCATTAGTTTATTTATTTTATAGAAGATAAATTTTCTAGAGCATTATACTTAGACAATTTTGTGCTCACTATATATTAGTATAACACACCATTCATTATTCCAAGTTTATCTGTGTATATTTAATTACTATCCCACCCAAACTGGTTCGTACGGGCATGTTTTATTTATTGAAAATTCGTAAACCAATATTTAGAAAATAGAGCTGATATCTAATTACTACTTGTTGGAAAATATTATACTCAAGAAACATAAAACTAAATAAAGCCTGTTGTACACAATTAAACACGCTATAACTTAATCAATGCAATTATATTGCACAATAGATTAGACTAGATATCAGATACCATCTTTTAACATTGATTTTCAATTTCTATATGAACTAGTACGTACATGACTTATTGCTCGCATAAGTGTATAAAAATATAAAAAGGGAAAATAAGATAAATATAAATAAACTAGCGGACCCGGTAAACTTCGTTTTACGAAAAAAAAAATTATTTTTAGGGCGTTGCTGGCCCAAAGCAAACATTAGTGTTGTATTATCACATGATTTAAATAGAGCTTTTAACGAAATTTACGGCCTTCAAATAAAACTTCATGGAATACCTATCATAAAGTTTTTTCACAGAATAATTCACAAAAAAAGAAACACATGTATTTAAGGCAAATTGGAAATTATATTTATTTATTACTCCATCTTAAGGCCAGCGGATAGACAATGTTTTTTTATTTGGTGTAAAAACGTACAAATTATTTGGCGTGCCAACTCGGGAGAAAGCCACATACAACTGGCCGCGTGAAAAACATGAATTTTCCAAAATTAAGCCAGCAATAGTCAATGATTTGCCTTGTGCTTTGTTGATGGTAATAGCAAAGGCAAGAAGGAAAGGGAATTGGAGCCGCTTTAATTGGAATGGTAAATAAGAGTTTTGTTATCGAATGATGTAAATATCTTTTGTAAATTAATTGAAAATTCGGATAATATTTTGATATTAACATAGATTTTTTGTAAATATTTTTGAAACTACATAACCGATTTAAGAGTTTGATATCTCGTTTTGAAAAACATGACTGTGGAGGGTGACGAAGTCCAGTCCATCAATGATGGAACAGTCGACGTCCAAGGATCAGAAACAGGATCACTGATCCCTTGTTTCTGATCTGATCAAAAATAATTTAAGCGAATTCGTCATGGACCCCCATGACTAAGAGTAATAATAAAGACTTTATTGGTGACGTCCGTCCTGACGTCGACACATGACATTGGCTTTAAAAAAAATATATATATAATAATAATAAATAAGAAAAAGCAAAAAGAAAATATGTCATTGGTGGTGCAACATGAAAATTTGATTTTGCCACGCCCCTCCGCCCGCAGACCGAAAATTAAAAATCAGACTTCACAGTGTCACCGGCCTGAATATTCTGAGGATTCTCTGAAAATTTCATCAAAATCGGCCCAGCCGTTTTTAGTCCATACGTTACATACATACACACATCCTATTTTATATATAAATTGATATGGAATTTATTTTAATATTTATATTAGTGTTAAAAAAATTGAATTCTAATACTCCAATGAATTGCGTTTTAAACATTGAAATTTGCATAAGCCCTGAAACGTTGCCTATTAATATTCAATGAGAGAGAGAAACTGATAAAGCTACGTTATTCCCGAACTTCGTTCAATATCTATTGTTTAAGAAAATCGTATTTCAATGAATATATTTAAGAATCTATTTAAGAAGAAAGCAGGGAGCTTCTACCCCGACCTCCCTGAGCTGGAAAATCACATGTCAGCCTCAATTCCTTTTGCAGCTCGCTAGAGATCAAACTGGCCGTTCGTTCTTATTTGTAAACGCCTTTAAATGGAACAAGGGAGATCTGGTTGGTATTAGCAGATCCTGAGTGACGGATCTTCTGACATCCACTCATAAACACATATTTTGGTATTTATTGATGAGTGTATGTTTCATGAGGGTATTCGCTAAAAACATTAAATATACTTGAAAAATCTCTGTAAATTCATGAAGAATCTCTGTGAAAGATTTCCTCCTGGAAAGGAGTAGCTTTGTGGGCATTACATTAAGAAAGTAATTTATCATCGCAGAATGGATTTACTAAATGGTTCTTATCAGAAACGCTTGAACTCGAGGATAATCTTTGGTTTGTGATTTATCACCTTTCACCGCAAGATTTGATTAAAAGAAAAATATTATTAGCATTTATTATTCCCCTATCAGTAGTTTTTTTTTTCTTTTTTCAGTTTACAAATGCATGCTAGCAATAATAGTCTCGATAATTATTCTGACTCCTTCAAAAAATAAACACTTCAATAAGCGTTAGACAAGATATCAGTATCTTCCAATACACAGAAGATGTATGTGATTATGAAATCTATTAAAATTTAAGTTTCTGAAATAAATACGCTTAAATTTGGTATTTTAAAGATAAGGAAAACGAAAATTATGATAATGAAAAAATTGATAATGATAAAATTTAGAACGGATAAATCATGAATGCTTGCGAAAATCATATATAGACGTTATATAAAACCTCTCTAGTCAAGCTGTAAAACAGCAAATATAAATATACCTACTAGAAAGAAATACAACTTTAACACAAACAAATACACACTCACACACAATTACCTAGCATTCATATATTATGTATATATATATATATATATGCTATTACATAATTTTTGAAAAACAATATTATCATTACTTTGTTTACTAGTGCACACACTAGTTTCGTTAAAGCATTCTTAGTGATAGAGTAGTTTTGTTTTCTTTAACTAATGGATTTTTTCTTCTTATTTTACCCCTAGTTTAACCACTTTGGATCATAGATCTAGGAGGGTAAGAAGCAGACTTTTATTTATCGAAAAAGCCTAGGCATCCCTGCAGGACTAAGGTTGGAGAGGTCCGAACGGAACCCTCTGCCTATCGCGGTGGCCCACATTTTTAGGTTATTCCGAAAGATGTGATGGGGAGAGAGAGAGAGAGAAAGTGAGAGAGTGGGTGGAGGGAGGGGGAAGAGAAGGGAAAGAAAGAAAGAGAGACGGGAGGGAGAAAGAGGGAGGGAGGGGAACGGAGAGGAGGGGGAATGGAGAGGGAGGGGTAGAGAGGGAGTGATATAAGAAGACGGATTGTGGGAGATAGGGGAGATTAGATTAGATTAGATGCTCTATTGCCATAGGATGTACATGCTTCTTCCTGACAATTTTAGGCTACTTCTAAATTACACCGATTTAATCCTAATCCGTTTTAAAACTAAAAAAATACAATATATATATATATATCCTTCTCACTCTTATTTGCCTTCTATGCAATTTTCAAATAAGATTTTTTATTTTCAGGTGAGTTTTTGCTTTGTGCCTTCAGGATGGGTGATGGTGTGTTACATTATATCAAGTTAAGTAAATTTTAATATTTTTACTCTACTTTCAAATAAGTAACTAAATAAAGTAAATTAATCTATGTTTCCTTATGGATATTTATAAATTTTTAGTCATATTAAATAATAATTACTTCCAAGATTGACTTTTGGTTTTAAAACAAATTTTTCTTTAAGCATTGAGGTTTTGTTTTCGAAATTGTAGGCATTTTGTATCCAAACCACAACATCCAGTAAACGTACACCAAATGTAATGAGTGTAGATCGTTTGAAATTTTTCAAAAATAAATTTTGCTGAAATTAGTTTTCTGATTATTTTCTATATTATTATTTGTATTATGATTATTTTATTATTATTATTAATGGTAATTTATCACAGTTTCTTCAAATAGGGATGTTTGAAAAAGCCAGAGTACGACAGTTGCGATATGTGTGTGTGTGGCGGCCTCTTTGTCTGGATCTCCTCATGCTTTCCTTTGTAGTTGAGTCAATGAAGGAATTCGTCTCTCCTCGATCCCTCCATCTCGCCGAACCCCACTTATTTGGGGTTGCACAAGCTGAGGGAAGACAAAACCAATCNTTATTTATTATTCAAATAAATATAAAAATTATAATGTAAACAACAGAAACAGTACTGGCATAACAAAAAGTCATGCAAGCATCTGAACCTTTATACATAATTTATCTTCCACACAAAAATATATAAAATTCAATTCCCACCCCAACAAATCCTTAATGAGCAATACAAAATAAATAACACTATAATGTGCTTGCCTGATCGGTTGTCAGAAAATGTTCCAAGCAGGCCTTTTGGAAGAACGACGACCCTTTCACCTCGAGGGGCAATGCATTTAGCTCCCTCGATGCTGCGATGTAGAATGCACTCCTGAATATGTCCGTTCACAGGTAGGTAACTGGAGCATTCTGGCATGCCTTTCTCCCCAAATCCATGTGAAATTGTCGTAGAGGTCTCTCGGCAATCTGGTGTCTAAAACTTTTTTTGCTAGGCATAACAGATTCAACCTCCTGTAGTCCTCTGTTGTGAGCCATCCTAGCCCCAAAAGTTTCAGAGTAATATGTTCATCCCATCGCATACTATGAATAAATCTAATGGCCGCATTCACTGCCCTCTAGATCAGGATGTCCTTCGTGCTTTTAATGACTATGTAGACCGAATCGCAAAACCATACTAAAGGGAGAATCAAGGAGGAGACCAACCTCGCCTTTACCTCTTTCGACAATAACCGCTTCCATCTCATCAATGGATCCAGCAGATAGATCCGAACTCTATTTGCTACAGCCATTGCCTGTTCTTTCCAAGTCAGTGTGCTATTGAACATCACCCCTAGTACTTATGAACTTACTGATTTCCAGTAAGTCTAGGTATGAGCTCTAGAACATTCAGCTAGCACCTTCGAAGTACCACCCAATAGCCACTGTGACTTGGTCGGGTTAAGGGCTATGTTAATAGCTGGTTACTCGACGATCTATCTCCCAATCTTGCGAGGTCCTCATTTACTCTCTGAAACTAATCCGCAATATTCTCTGGATATCCACTGTACCATATCATCACGTAGTCCGTAAACAGATGAATTTTACAATACTTTACACTCTTAACTATATCATTGATGTAGACCATAAACAACAACGGTCCCAGTTGTGGTTTTTCATCCAAGAAGAGGTCTGGCCACCAGTCTGAATCCTGTCAGTAAGGTAAGAACGTATTCATGACAATACACCCTCACCAACTCCAACAGCCCCCAGATTCCTGAGCAATAGCTGATGACTGTCAAAGTCAAAGGCGCTTGAGAAATCCAAGGACAACCAAATGGTCCCCTTCATATATCCATCGTAACAATATGCAGAGCATTCCACTGGTGATATACTGATTGACATTGAGTTATCCTTTAGGAACTACCCGAACTGCCTAGCCACTAATCTCCATTAATTTCGAGCACACTGGTAGGAGTGCTACAGACCTCTAATCTTCCGGTGCACTCGCTTTTGTGCGTGAGAGAGAGGGAAGATTAAATTAATGTAACTAACCCTCTTAGCTACATTAATTTAATCTTCCATAATATACAGTTTCTCAATAAAAAAAGCTTAATCGGGATGGATTCGAACCCACAGCTATTTGGAGTTCCAAATCTTCATATTGCTACCTCTTCATGTAGCACCTCTTCAATGTTTAGCGAAATGTCCTTTTTACAAAGACAATGCAGTTTGATGGAGGGCTAAAGGGCTCGGGGGGTTAGGGGGTTGGGGGGG